>LOND01000570.1:142254-152676 GCA_014220965.1 Paragonimus kellicotti | reverse complement strand
CTTCACTCCGCAAACAAACCTATTCATTTGTGTCATATAGTTGCTTGTAATACCGACAGGCTGACAAGAAATCATTCTGCACTCCTCAAACAGTAACATCTGTGATCTTAAAAAATATCGGGCTAATCTGCAACATAGTTTTATGCATTGTACGGGAAGATCTAAAAGTTTATGATTAACAATGTGTTTGCTAGTTTACTTGCATAAAGCAAACATGAATTTCGGAGAACTTGAAACTTGCGATGTTTGTTATTAGTGGGTAAAACAACTACATACCAGATGTCTTGAGCAACAATCGTTCGTTGGCATCTCAACTGCCGCTTTTGTAAAACTGACCCGAAAAATCAGCACCAACTAGTAGACAACGAAAAGGTTAGGAAGCTGGTACATGGTAGTGACTACCAAACAGGTTCTTTTGTTTAGTTCTCACGCTTACACAGAATTAGATGTCTAGGCCATGTACTAAAAGTGCCAACGAGTCACCTGCTACACGAACACTTTTGTTGGTACTGCAGCCAGCTGCCGTAAGGTACGAAGTGGACAGGTGGCTTGACGTAAATGAATAAGGTCATTGACCAAGGGACTGAAAACCCTAGGTAGGGTTTGTTTCTCGGGCTGGGAACCTTGCGACTCACAGAGTCGGTGGCTTGAGACGTTAGGTGAGATGGCGGCTAATCGAGCTCAGTGGCGTGAATGTTGTCGTTGTTTGGTCCGAGTTGTCTGTGAAGTGAGTGCACTTAATGATGCGGGGCAGTGAAAGCCGTAAGGAAGCTGTCTCGTTGATGACGCCTTACTTTCACTTACAGCTCGGTTGTTTGTTTGCAAGGTGTATGCACTTCGATGCAGAATGTTTCAAGTAATTAGGTCTCCTCCACATCTGTTTCCTTCTTCCTGGTAGGCGCTTGGCTTTTTCTTCACGACTGGATGGCAGTTAAACTTCGGTGTGAACCACTGATATGTTGTTATCTATAGTGGGGAACTTTCTTGCACAACCTCATGCTCCATTTTGGCCATATCCGCTATAGAATAAAACTACGTCTACACACAACACTGTGCATCCTGCATGCTGATTTTTTCAACTGTAGACAATGAAATGCGGACGAAACATGACCGTATAAAACAGTTTAAACATAATTATTGATCGCATTACGGTTACTGATATGAACAAGTATTTCAAGCTATCAAGATGTTGTCCCTGTTGTGGGACATTGGTACTTCAACTGAAGAATAAATATGAAGCAAGATGTAACAGCGATTGCATTGACTTCAGATTGATATGTTACAATGTAGTAAACGATCAGGAGAGTCATGGTTTCGCCAAGTGGACAATCGTGTTACTTTATCTGCCTTCTTTTTGACCAGTTGAGAAAAACGTGTCACGGGACATGCAACAGTGTGTTGTGACTGACGACCGTCAGTAAGCAAGATCACGAATTATTTTCCCAAGTTCATTTTTCATTCCAGAACAGTTCTTATTACAGGAACATCCAATTCACCAATATGCATTCACATGTGTGCATCCATCCAATGGGAAGTATGGGGATAGAACGACAGTCAGTCCAGCCCAAACCCTTGATATACCAAATTTATCTCTGCCTTCCGTTATTGTGACAATACGTCCATCTGGACGAAGCGGAAGTCAAACGTGGACACAAGTTTGATGGAAGCGCCTCATGTTTATTTTGTAATTCACAGAGTGAAGACGGAACGTTTTGGAAAATAATTAAATTTGCATGCTAAGTGGGGTAACTTCATTGGTATTCCATATTCTAATGGATGATTACTGAAAATGGTGTAGTACGAATTAGTAATAGCTTTTTGAGCAATAACAGAGGTTCGATGATTGTTGAAAGTCTTTCATTGCCATCTCGAAAGCACAGGTCTGCGTTTGAAATATCATAAATAAAGCAAGCTAACTAAGATGAGGCAGGTTGCTTAAATGTAACTAGATACTAATTTTTGTTCACCAAGTTCAAATGTTCGTTATCCTTCACCCCTCGCTGATGTATTAACCTGACCGGTAAATTGATTTGTCCTATGGATTCTCCGGGAACTAACATAATTTTATGAATTGAGGTTGCTGATATTACCTGTATGACACAGGATTCCAAAGATCTAATATTTCTTGCCAAATCATTAAGCAAAACATTTATGTTTTTGATGCCGTGTTACTGTTTGTAATAGACAGTCGCCATGAAGCACATACCTGACTGGAATCTATATTCCTCTATTTTACCACTCCTAGGTCGCCTTTACTTTAGAAAAGTCCAACGCGTAGTGGACCTGAGTTTTTCTAGAGAACGTTCTTTTAGGGTTAAGACAACATTCATCCTTCCACTTTCTTTGATAAACAGTTGTTTGTCTGTTGGTTCGTGGTACGGGCTTGTAGCACTTTCGATAAGATGCTTTCGAGTTTTTATCCCCATTTAATACATCGACTTTTGCAAATTATGTTGCACCAGTGCAGTTGCCGACGTTTTTCATGACAGTGGAGCACAAATGGAGAAAAACGATAACTTCTACTTGCTGTGATGTATATATTTTTAGTTCATCTAATCTGCTTTAAAATTAATTCGAAACTACTCACATTTGACTCCATACTTTAGCCAGCTACTGCAGTCAGCTACTGCTAAATCCTGTCAGTAAACACGTCACTACCACAGATAGGATTTTAATCGCTGTCAACAGTCCGGTGATGCAACCACATTGACTGTAATGCCAACGACGTCATACTAAACACGACCAAAGTGAAACTTCTGAAGCCAGAAGTATTTTCGTGGGTGCGCTTAATGCTTGAGGTGTCGTGTTTTGACGAGGAAAAAGTTGCAGCTGATTAAGCCTCTTATTCAAGTAGAGCAGATTAATAGAGTTGTGCGACACATGTTATAATCATCAGACTCCATTGGTTAAGGAAAGGGTCTGCCGACGACAGACATTTGAACGTCATTATGGTGTCTGCATATGACCACAGAGCTTACAGAAGCACACAGTTGAGGGAAAAATACTAGTTGTGCCATCAGAAATGGTTCAGACCTTTCATTTTTCTTATGCTGGAGTTTTGCATTAATCATTCTAGTTAGCCCGGTATATCCAATGGTTCCACAAAACAAAACGGTCATTCATTTGCGTTTTCAGCCAGAATATGCCAAGATATGATTTTGAGCATAAGTGATCCACCGAATTGCGACTGTAGGTCGCTTCCACGACTCAATGATTAATCAACCGTCGCAACACAGTGACGAGAAGGCAAGCAATTTGTCTACTGAACGATTCAGCGGATTGATAGGTATCCATGTGACACGTACCAACCGATCTGAGCTGTCCTGAGCAATTCGGCTAACCAGACCGTGTTGCCAATTGAGGGCAGTGCGCGTCTGCTCACTTTCTTACCTAGCATGACCGTCTCTTCCGCAAAGTACTTTGGAACAATCTACGTAAAGGTTTTGCATATTGTAATTAAAACAGTCTCCGTACGGTTCGATGCACATACACAATGTATGTACCCGTTAATACATTCAGTGTGTGCGCTGTGTGAAATGAAACCCTTCTTTTGAAAACGAAAATGTTCGATTAAGTCACGTCCGCTTGTGCAAATATTCATGAACGTACCAATGAGACGAAATGGTTATTTTTCGCTCAGTTTCAGTTGGTTTATTTTGTTTCTTTCTAATTTCGCTTATTTTATCGATTTGTGTTGATTGAAGGGAATAGATACTCTACATTTTATTTCACTTGAACGTAGCTCACAAACGATCACCACTGTCACGCTCTCATTCGACGTTTTAGTCAGCGCTTTTCGAAAAGAAGCTCTAAACTTGAGTGCTACTCTTGTTAAAGATTGTCAGCAGTATGTATTCTTGCCACGGCCGACATTAGAATCCCGATCAAGCTTTCTAGAGGCAGCCGTGTTGCCCTCTGTTCCACTGAGCTCACAGTAAGAACGACTGAATTCTCACATGTAAACGCTTAATCACAGGTGCATGTACGTAATGTGCGGATTACCTAATCAATTCAAAAGGAGACACAGTTACTGTCCAGTCAATTTTTTAAATTTGAGCTTCTATTTAAGTCGAAGTCACAGAAATCATTACAGCCGTACAAGCCTACTGGTGAGTAGTAGGGGATTAAGATCTTACATACAGTGAAAGTCACATAATTGATTGCAGCCGTTGCATTCCTATAGGCTTTCCAATCGGTCCATTTCTAAAACAAACACTAGGCCCGGAACGTTAGTTCCGTCCTTGGCAAGGATATGCACTACTAACGGGCTCGAATCAAGATCGAAACCCGACTTTAATGCTTCTTTCCAGAAGTTGTTAATTGGAGAGTCTATTGGAATGCAACAGCTGCAATCAATTTTCCATAATATTCAGTTAATATGAACCAAAATCTCCTACCATTCACCAATGAAGTTTGTCTTGCACAAGTGGATTCAAATTGAACACTAACCCCAACGAAGTTAACAAGTAACTCACTTTAAGTATGCAAAGACGAAATATATATCTTCAATTTCATTTAAGTGCAGTTTCGCGAAAAGCAATATGATATTTGTGTGTGCTGTAGGATGACAAATACCCTGTGAGTAGGTATATTAAATTTGTGATAGAAGCCTGAAGTAATCTAATATGTGCTCTTCTCACTGACACAGGAGAATACAACAAGTGTTGAATACTCAACCACACTTGCTTGTGAGCTATTACAGGTTACCTGTCTGCCTCGAGAAAAGGACAGTAACGGTCTCCCTAACTACATCTGGTGGCCAACGGTTACGAGTTATCGTCCGGCTGAATTTACGAAATTCAGCAAATTTGCTCAGTGACAGTTTAATCACGGATGAACAATATAGGATTGTGGTCCACAAAAATTGGAACACACTCATAAATGACTGCTGCCTTTGTATTCAAATAGATTTTCCAGTCAGCCCCTTCAAAAAGATTGACCGCAATTGATTTTCGCTCTTGTTAAAGCATATCGGTAGTTCCGTTCCCGGGGTTTATACTTTGGCACAGGTACGAAAGTGACAGATTGAAAAGCCCATTTGCTGCGAAAGCCAAATCCCGTATTGCTGAACGGGACTAGTCTTCCGAATGTTTGAAGAAAATGTTTGTTTTTCGACCGTATCGGGTTAAAAGAACGGGCTTTTGTATTAACCGCAACGAAAGTCCCATTACAACGAACAACTTGAACTTTACAAAAGTATTTGCAATAGGTTTGACGCAATAAAGATATTAGCCATAGTTAAATCCATGTCCCGCAACCAACGCTAATCCATTCGGCAAAGACCTATTGAGGGGGTTGAAGTACTACGTCTCGGGTTCTCATATGATGTCAACCGAGCTTGTGTTGATGCTAATGTGTCAGTCAATGGAGATGTGTCAACGAATACCGATTTCAACGCAGACAAGTAGTTCATTGTCAGCGCGCATTTTATTGCACACACACACACAGAGGAGAAGGACCTTTTTCTACAGGTTATTTTCGGAACCCGCAGTTCCAAATTTAACCCAGACATATCAAGACAGAAAACGTTTGTCTGTTCTAGTTGTCTAACATTTGAAATGTATGGCAATCATTCATCGATTTCGTTCAGAAGGTGATATCGTTTCCCCTTAAACGACCCAACCCCAAACATTATACAGAAACTTTACCGGTATTTTTGTTGTAATTATGTAGATGTACACGATATTAATCTGGTTTCCAAATACAACAAACACTTTACAGGCCTTCCGTTATGAAACAAATGTCAAGAGACAACGATATACGCATTAGGACTAAAGTCGTGAAATGTGTCCGGTTTGTGGTAGGTTTATTAAGTTATTCGATAAAACAAAATATATGACTGAAACATCTGTTTTGGCGTTAGCGTAACACCTTTTGTAATGGATATCTAAAATGATTCGTCTTAAGATTAATTATGATCCTTTATCGATTATTCCCAAGTCGGAATTTGCGCTTCGTTGTACACGCATCGACCATAACTACTGGAGGTGTTGTTTGAGCATTTGTATTAACAATTACAGTCAGATGCTGTCTGATCGAACAGTAACCAGTTTCAGTTAAGACTCTGTCTAAGGGCAAGTTGACTCAGTTAATCTATTTCATGAGGGAGGCTTTTTAAGTAGATTTGAAATTACAGAAAGTGTCCCGGCAGTTTAATAGGTTAAGTTTAGAACAGTGGGTTTCACAAGGGCGATCCACACTGAATGAACACGAAACAGATCGGTTTTCTCTTTCACAAAAAGGTTTAATTCGTGGAACTTCTTGGTCAGGTGAGTTAAGTGTTAGCCGCTGATTGTGCACTTGAAAACCTGTTATCCTACGGTTTGGGCCATCAAGTGAACTGAAAGATTACTGCAACTTTCAAACACTTTCAACACTAATGCAATAAAATTTTAGGCTACGAATATGTTTGAAAAACTGACTAAGAGACAGAAACAGATGCGACTATTTCAAAAGTGATTTCATACTGTGCACTCGAAATGAGCGCCTTGGAGGACTTCGCGTGTTTTGCTTCATTTATAAAACAATTTACATGTAGAGTTATTTTACACGTCGTTGATAAGTGTATACTTGAGCTAAATGACGCCGTTTAGAACACCGTAATGTGGCAATACTCGAAGGAATTTCCTAATCGGTTTAAACAATTTGGAGAATTTATTACGCAGCGTTATTTGTCATAACAAGAATGTATTTCGTATGAAGACCTGTGGATGAACTCCTTTTCTGCTTTATGTCTCAAACAGTATTTACATGGTGGTTTTGCGCTTATTTTAACTGTACTCAATATCGGGTGCTAAGCAACCTCTTCCAAGCAGCTTCTACCGGCTATATTCCTACATTAATAGGATCTCCGTTTCCAGTAATCAAAATGAAACTTAATAAAAATCGTTATTAGAAATGGGACGAGTTGATAGATCCATAACTCTTTAATAAAGATTTCCTGTTTCTTAAGACCTTATTTTACTTCAGACTTTTCGAATGGATTTTTAAGTCGACAGAAGCCCAATGTCATATAAAGAAAACCCTAAGTTATAGAATTGTTTTGGTTATTCTAACTCTTAAGTTGATGCAGTGCTGTCTGCATGACACTAAATATCTGTTTAGAAAAGCTATGTTGCGTTTATAATTTTTTTACTTCTCTCCAGAAAGTCCAGACACAGTTATGATAACAGCCAATTCCGTTGAAAAAAATGGAATAATGACATAATAGCGGTTTTTCTGGTGATATTATTTGAAGGTATATACCATTTTCAACTGAATACAAGGGGCTGTGCAACAACAAAAGACAAAATTTTATCAAATAATCAGTAGTACGTAAGCTTATGTCCCACAGTCAAGATGAAAAGCCGAAAGTACAGAAATGAATGTAATTATCAAGGTAAAATGTTAATGTAGTACTGTCTACTTCTCGAATTTTTGAAGTACTAAACAGAACACACCATGAATGTTGCACTTGACTCTTTTTGTAGTAATTATGCAAGTGTTATGAAAACGTTAACTGCCACGTGATAAAACGTGCAAGTGATGAAATGTCGCGCAGTTAAATGTCGTAGGAGTGGATGCCGCAAAATCTCACTATTTACACATGTTCATTAGCTGTCTATGTGCGTTTACCGAAACTATGTGGCTTTGAGTTACACGGCGATCGTCCACAAGCGTCTCACAATAAACGATCTTTATATAAGCGCCATGATGCATCTGATGACGGATGTGTCCGACAAACATCTTAGACAAACCCAACAGGGTTTTTACGAGAGTATTTTGGTGCATTTTTTCCGACAAGGCCATCCCGCTGTGTTAAGCCCGTTTGACACGTTTTTTGTGGCACAACACGTGGCGGCCAGTCTTGATAAATGTTGTTTCACACCCAGCCTTGAAAATATGTGTGCGTGTATCCTGCTGCAGCTCAATCAGTGATCAAATATCGTCCTAACCAAATGGCTACGTCCGAAAATATCGATTTTACCAAAAGTGCGAATCACCGCTCAGTGGTAAACGCTCATTCAGTGAACTGTTTGCTGAAATCATTGGTGAATGTGCTTAGCTAAATTCATTAACCAAACTGGCTTCAAGTTTTCTGACTTTGGAGCTGTTCATGCTGCTCATGAGGAGCACTGGTGCAACGAAATAAACCTTCTGATCCGCATTGGGAGAGCCGACATCTAGAGCTGAAAATATAAGATTACCAGCGGTATCTCGTGTGAGCCACTACAATAAGATTGGAGCATTTATTTTTCTGTTCGCGTTGTTTCAATGATGTTTGATCGAGTTATCAATGAAAACACCCTGTTCGATTAAAAGGGTCTTAAGTAAAGGCAATAAACCTAGAAGGACGCTTTTTAGACGCCCCTTATTTACAAGGGCAAATTGTGCCGTAGCTGCATCTGAAAAAAACATGAATCCTGATTATAGGCTAGGGGCACATGTCTCTGCAAACCATGGGTTTGATGAAAGGAACAGTCCCGATTGAAATATACTTGTGCACACGCTGGCTTCATGTTATGATGACTACCTTCTCACAGAGACCATATGCTAGGAAAAGATGCGAATTCCGTGAAAAACTTACTATGGAAAATGTATAATGAAGGCTAATTGAGTGGTGACCATTACATAACGATTTTTGTTAATAAAACCGTTTATGCTCCCCGGATGTTGAATTCTTTTTTTACATACACACGTCTTCATCGAATAGGGAAGAGTAAAATAAGAGTGCCTAGGTCAGAAAACAATCAATATAACCGTAGAACTCAAGAACAGGTAAAGAAATGGGTCGCATTCCGTATCATTTGTGTTCAGGTAGAATATAAGCCAAACAGGAAATGACGGAAGAATGATAAGATGAGGTACTTACAGATAAATATTTGTATAAGGTTCTGTGGGCGAGACAGAACTACATTTAGAAAGATCCGAATATAAGGATTGGGTTGTGTCCGAAAGGAGTTTTAATGGAAATTGTTCGCGCATTATCCAATGACAAGAAATGGGAAAATCAGCGAATTATTTACGAGGAACGTTGCTGCAACGGGGTAGATATTTTAGAAACTTGGCAAATAGTACAGAGGCTTTTGACAATAAACTAGTGAAGACAATAGGAAAACAGGTTGTCCAGTGGGAGCACACAATCCTTTAAAGACCGACTGACCAGGTGGTGGAGAATGGAGAGAGAAGTCGAGCGTCGAACCTAAAAGGACAGCTTCTGGACGTTGATAACAACACCAGTAACATGCAGTGACCATGTCAAGTTGTCACGGAATGTACTCCCCAGATAGTTAACAGAGACCAGTCATGTTAATGGTTCGTTATTGACATGAAGGGGGGAATGTGCAACAGAAGGTTTCTCATTCCCATTCCTTCTCATTGGCATAAACGAAATGTCGACATATTTGGATGTTTTTAGAAACAAGCTGCAAGACTGACCAATTCGCCAGCTTCACAGTAGAAGAAAGTCTAGTTGGGCTGTTGATGTCCAACAACAAAACACTCGCATACTCAGTTACATATATGTGATTTTTCACTGGTAGAGATGCGATAAAAAGTGAAAATAGGGAAGGAGAGAGAACTACCCTGTAGAACACTGGAGTAGTTGACGAGTTTCAATGAGGCTTAACCAACGAATTGAACAAATTCAAATTTGTTTGGATTTGTGAAATAATCGTGTAAACGACTGATAGATAAGGTTTGAACTCCAGATTCTTCGAGAACCTGAGGCAGTGTCTATCTGTTAACGCATCTGAAGGCATTTTCATAGTGGAAGAAACATATAAGGAAGACTCCTGGTTTTCCGTCATGCAATGGCGGAGTGGAATAAATTAGATAAGCAACAGCATCCGAGGTCGAGCATGAGCGACGACGAGCAAACTGACTGGACCCCGTGATGTTCGCCTGAGCTTCCACTCGAGCAAGAATGAGTTTTCCAAAAACCTTTGATGCTGAGGACAGATAGGTGATTAGACGAAGTTTGATCACTCATTTGTTTGGAATTGGTGTTATACGTGCTGTCCAATCACATTCAGCAGTTTTGCATTGTTTAAGACTTTGGATGAATAACTCAGCTACAGTTATTGATAAATTGGTTGAGAATAACACAACGTTATGAGCAAGTTGTAATACTCTACGTTTCAACCACCTCGGGTGCTTCCTCAGGAGTGTTGTGATCGAAATCACATTAACTAGTTATAGTTTGCTACTATACACATATTACGCGATCTGTCAACATGTTTGAAAAAGACTAAGCGAAAGATAAACTTTGCGCTAATTCCTCATTTTTTGTTAATCAGGAAATAAAATTCAGTTTAAGTAAAAAAAAACTCGTAGATGTAACGGAATGAGGTTAACTGAGAATAATAATAATAACTTGCATGTTAACTACAATGAAGATTTAAAATCATTTAAGCAACACGCTGTTACGACTGGCAAATAGAT
>LOND01000570.1:36034-50612 GCA_014220965.1 Paragonimus kellicotti | reverse complement strand
TGGACTGGCACACAATGTGGGAGACAAAACGATTTGACAAACTACTTTCGCGACTGTGGAAAACAGGTGCTCTGGTGGTTTAAAATAGGTGCAACTGCGTAGCCCCATACGTTCGAGCCAGCGCAGTCTTTAATTTGTGATTACATAATAATTGGTATGCTTGTAGATGTGTCTAGTCCCTGTTTGTCCCTATCTATATGATGTATATAACTAGCATGTTTTACGTTTGCGACTGATGAGAGTAAATGAAATGTTAACATATCGCAATATATGTCTTCTTTCTGCTCTGATGAAGATGATTGAATTATCATATGCACAAGCTCATAAACATTTATTGTTCAGTAAAGCCAATACCATCTCCAGAGGGGTAATGTTGTAGTTCTTCTAGCCAAATTAGATGATCCACAAATCCTACCTGTTATTTTGAGTTTCACTATATTCGGTGAACTGAGGAAACAACTTTCTGACTATAGATGAACCATCTGTTCGTTTTTGTTACACGTTTGACATCACTGTCATTTGAAACCGAATTCTCCGCTTCACCTGTCACACTTGGCTGGCTCAGTTTGAGAGCAGTTATGGAATGCACGGTTTGATTTTATCGTCATTAATGTGCGCGGTGCTTCGAAACGGAAGACCAGATCCCACGATCCTAATTGTTCGTTAACTTTATTCAATTCCGCTTTATTCAATAAGGCACCACATCTATTAACTTATCCACAGCCGACAGTGAACGATGTTCAAATTGTCTGCAGAGAAGGCTACGATTGTTTCATTGAGTTCAGGCGGTTACCGACGATTAGGGTTTTCCTTCTGAGTTAAAATCAGTTTGACGGGGAGAGGTATCAAATAAAGAAGGTACGAGAATGACAACAATAATATCAAAGACACTAACATTGAAAAATCCTGTGAATAATTTTGTTACTTCCAATTATCAGATGTTGACTTCGTCAGACTCTGTCCTCAGCCGTCCCAAAAAGTATGCAGTGTAAACTAGCGTGTTTGACTGTCAGCTTAACGTGATTATTGAACTGACCACCCTACTGATTTGTTGTATCAAATAATCCGTAATTTTTAATAACAAATCGGAGAAAGTTGAATAGCAAACGAAGTTAGAAACATGTTTCATCCGTTCTAAGATTGAAAATCACCAAGATGAGGCTAATCGCGGAACTTCATTTGTTACACAAGTTGTTGAACAGCAAATCTTATGGTTTCTAGTTCGCTATTGTTCTGCGACATATCCCGACGTGTCTCATTATTACTAAGCAAGATGCATCTGTGCGAATACCATTTCCGACTACAGTACCGTCTTTGAACCTCTCTAACGAATGTACTTTGGTCCAGAATATTCGAATAATAGGAATGGTTATAGGCGACATTGATTTCGCTTTTGACTACTTCCAGTGGCTCACTGGGTATACAAATGTTGTCAACATAATTCCTGACCTAAATAACCATGAGTTCTCCACAGCACTTTTTTTTGCAGTACTGTACTGCTTGTGTGCACAACGAAACAACCAACCCCACACCAAGGTCGCTGCTGCAAGCCGTGGTGCTCGTGTACACAAACTGTGTTGACTACGTAGTTACACTGTGTATTTTGCGGGCAGAAAGAACTAACGAAAACAGTAAAATGGCTTAGAAAGTACTCAACTAAAATAAAGCTCAAAAACCATCTGGGCATAGCTTTTATTATATGAGATAGTGATAACTTAAATGAATTACTTTCTCCTGCGCATAAAGATTTCGACAACTGATTACGACTTTTGTATTGCTTATTCCAAGCCTATCATTGTACGATCGGTGACGCTTCGTCATAACGGATGTTCATAGGGCTGGCAGTAGGGTGCATAAGACCGTGGGCTCACACAGCGCATAACTTTGGATCGGACTACTTTCACACTGGTATCGACCATGATGATTCAACACAAACGACATAACCAATCATATCGGATTATCAGAATAAACATGAGCATCACTGAATTTTAATATGTCTCCATTCCCTGTTCTTGTGATTATATCCAGTCACCTAGCCACCCGGGGTTAGCTAAATGAATCTACGCTAAGGAAGTGGAAACCAGCTACATAGCAATCAAGAGCTTCATTCATTTTGAAAAACACTTTAGTGTGAGACAGTTAGTTTCTCGTAAACCCATCACGGAAAAGAACCAATCAAGTAGACGAAAATTGTGGAATACTATTCATTTCTTTTACACATCCCCACGTCAGCACGCTAAAACAGTGTAATCCGCGTATGCATTAACAATTCGAACAAAGTTCAGCATTTAGGTCGGACCGACGAACAAAATCAAAATGAATGAGGCGTTATGTGATGGAACCACTAATAAATGAGAAAATACAGCGCGGAACGCAACTTGTTATTTATTCGACTAGAAATTGCCACTACTCAGAGTAATGTGAGCAGGTTTCTGGGTCATTTCCAGCAGCCGTGAACATAATTGGCAGTGATGTAACAGAATTCTAGAGGGACATAGATCGAGTCTATCCCGTGTTGACACCTTAAATTACTCCGACGGTGATGGGGCCATAGGAGCAATTCGAGTCCTCTGTCTCTGCCAACTTTGGGAAGAACTGGTCGCAGATTGTGAGACATCGAATGAACAGCAACATAATATCCTCAGGGGCAGTCGAAAGACAAATTTGGAAAGCCTAGCGAGCGGAAATTTCAGCCCGTGTTCGGTTACATATATTATTTATTACTCATTACTTAACCAAAGGCAAACACACCATAGATTAGTCCAGATGATTCAAAGTTCTGTTACGTAACCAGAATGTGTCACAATCAGTCAAAGCTGAGAGAAGCACTGTTCATCATGCCACTTGTGACTTATTATGAGGCGTGTATTTTCTGTATTTTCATTTTCTGCAGACCACTGTATCATTTATTTTTAAACCAAGTTGGATCTAAGTGATAACAACAATTTAATACATGGTGTCTGGTAACTGTAACAACTGCACTAATTCTCACATAAACTTCCGTGAACTGCACTGTGAAGTTTACGAACAGATCGTACATAGCATGCCCGTAAAACAGGTTTATCCAAGGTCGCAGGTTCTATTCTATTACGTCGTCCATGCCTCCCTCCTTCTCTTTTAGTGTAATAAACTATAATAATATGTGTTATTAAGATTTCATTGAATAAATTGGTGGTATGTCTTTTCCATAGTTATCAGTGTTGGCTGCATTCGTCTCTTTATTGGATGCATTTAATAATTTAGATTCTTTCATTAGTAGTACTAATCGGAATACATTCTCAAATCGTTCCCTTAGCTTATCTGAATCCATTTTTATCACAAAAGAATCAGTGCTCTTTACCTTGTTATTAATTTAGTCAGGTACGTATGTGGTGGAATTTTAATGTGACAGACACACCGGCAAGCAAGGGTTGTAGATTCCTAGCGTCACTTTGAACTGCTTACTTATCACGGTACAGTCAGAACTGGTGCTTACTTTCTCCAAATGCCCTGGCGAAACAGAGCAGCAAACAAGGTTCACGAGTATTCCAGTACCAAAGAGTAAGCCTTGTTAAGCCCTGAATTTATATCGGCAACGAGTTGGTGTGAGGTCAAAATAAGGATCAACTCATATAGTAGAACGGATAGCAAATCATGCACTAACTTGGGACCTAGTAAAATCGCCTTATCATCTAGCATAAGGGTGGCGTGTCTGTAAATGCACTTAGTCATTTATTACATCATATTTGCGGTAGATACGACAACCTGAACACCACAAACCCCAACGGGATTCCGTTTGCCATAATTTCTGAATTTGCCCCACATGTTTTCGTTATCTCCCTCCATGGTTGACGTCTATCATTTGTGTAGGTCACTCAGTAACTTCATCCTGGTGATGTGGATTGAGGTCTTCCTTACAGAATATCTTAGTGTATGAGATAACTAACATCTATGAATTCTAATTTGACTATAAAATGCCACAGTGTTGAACCATTTTATTATTTACTTCATAGCACGTGATAGAGCACAGGATGACCCCTGATCAGGCTCGTGAATGTATGAATGTTTCACCGACTGCTTATAGCACAGTAAACCAAATCGAGTCACCAGCAGTTTTAAGCAGTATGACGTATAAGGCACAATTACATTTTGCTCTGAGCACCCTATTTCAAATGCAGCAGCCACATTTTACTAGTCCGTACGTCACGTTATTAACAAGTGTGGCTGATCATGTGTTCTCCGATAGCCTACCAGATTAAAAACAAATTTACCGCATTCTGTAGCATTTTAACGTGTAGCCTTTGTTTGCGTTAGGGTCAAGTGGCTGTTGGGTCTCCTATATCTGCTGCCTGGATACTCACACACATGAAGTTTAGAATGCGATCAGCTGTTGTGTTGCATATGCTGTTGGTGTTATCATTACACACTAATTAACTCTGAAAATTCGATGCGCAGTTGTAGATATGTTTTGATGGAAGGGAAAACGCTGTTGCTTATAACAACACTGTACTTGACGTACATCAGCATTCCATCCGCAGAAAAGAAAGATTCGTTGGTTCACTATTGGGTAAAACAAACCACCAAAAGATATTTGCACGGTTACCTGAATAGGTTTAGTGGTTATTAGACCGTTTATTTTTTCCAAGATTCACGAGCTACGTCAGGTGTATAGGCGTAAACAGTGTGTGCTTAATGGTCAAATAACGGTCGCAGCAATCGACTAACTTCACAGTTGCTGCCATTCATTACGAATGCGTACGGGGTGAGCATCAACTATTACAAGAAAGGTAAAGGCTTAAATTTATAGACATTAATCCATCTTTGAGTCAGTTGTGTCGCTTACCTTAGACGTAGTTATTCCAAAAAACAATGTTGAGGTTAAGAATAATAACTTGAACTATACAGAAACTTAGTTTGCCTATAGCGTTGTTTAATGTCATTACCGTCGATCTACGGACTCCCCTGACTTCGAGATAACCGGCACAACCAACTCCCACACGAGTTAGTGTCTATAAAATCAATAAGTTGTATTTGTGACCACTTACCCCAAGGCTGTTACAACGTTTTTAGAAACCTGAAAAGATAACACAATGCAGTGATCTTGAAGCCCTGTAAGAAATCTGGTGTGAACAGGTCCAACTGCGTCACAAAAAGTGAATGTACTACTACCTGATGCACCCAGAGACTGATTACTCAACACACATAGCAATGCAAAATGAAACCAGTCGACAGAAGGCTTCACACATTTTCAACACTGACATAAATTAAAGATTGTGTTATAAACTGAAATCCGTAGGTACCATCACACATGTAATACACGGGTTGTCTAAAAATACACGACTGCTTTTCCTGTACTTTCTACTATTTTTCTGGTTGAATTTGTTCATCGTAAGCATGCTCTTTGGCTGATTGTGTTATCATAATGTGCAAGAAAAATAACCCGGGTGCATATACACTACGACACACCTTTGACGTCATCACACACATTGAAGATTATAAGTGTCTTTGCTTACAAATTGTCTCTACAGGTGTTCACTCGATAGTCACGAATACATCTTTTCATCGGACCGTTCACTTCTTATATTACTTCATCCGAAGCTACATGACTTAAATTTCAGTACCACGTATTCTTTTGAGGCGCTTGACTTCACTGTTTATAAAGGGTGTAAAAGTTTATTACCTAGACAAGAGGTCCGAACATACTGACGGTGTTGCAAGTGAAAGTCGTTTCGAGGCAACATTGGCAGATGCTTTCATGTCATTGAGCGAACAATAGACAACAGTTAACATCACAAGCGTCAAACTGTGTCAATTATATGCTGATGATATTTTAGTCATAACTGACAATGAGAATTAAGCTGAGGAAGTTCTGAATACCCTGAATTTGCTGTATCGTACTTTGTCAGTTACAAGTGGGACAGAAAATAACGACGTTTTGACCCCTTTGAATTCTCTACTTACACGTACGGCCACAGGAGATATTCGCAGCACAAGCCATTACAGAAGAAAATAGAGTAGTTTTCAAATTTTGTGAGATTCACACAATCATTTATTAACCCTGTAGAAATTCAATTTCATCAATTTCGAGGCATCCGCAACCCGGATACAGTTGATGAGTGAGAAGGACTTCTGACCAATACATTTCAATAAAACAACTGACAAGACCCTTAAATTAAACAGCAATCGGGTAAGATGAAGCAAAGAGAAACAGCAGCACTTACATACTTCTTAACATATCGTATAACTGAGACTATTTGCTGCATTGTGCAACTCGGCGTTTTAAAGCAACAATCAATGGGAATCAACATATTCGGTGAATTGCACATGCTGACTAAGATCAGGGACTTACTGGTGCGATCCATAAAAGAAGACATTCCTATGGTTCTGTCTCACTTGATTTATAGCTTCACCTTCTGCTGCGAGCAAACCTACATGGAAAGAACTGAAGGTAGGTTTCAAACAAGAATAAATAAGTTTATTCTGAAATGGCTAACGAGTAGTACGTCTCATTCAACCTCGCAAATCGGTAATCATTTCCACAGTTTCATCATCGACTACTGAGTATCTGGTGAGTATTGGGGGATTTTGGTTTGCGTAAATTGAACAACATATTTAATCGCAGTTGCCGCAGTCCAGTAAACTTTTCAATCAGTCCGTTTCAAAAAATCGGTACACTTGAGTCTCGTTTGTACTAAGACTCGGCAGTACTGTATAACCTTGTCATGGTCGAAATGTGAACTCCAGCCACGCATCCATTGACCTCATATAAGGCATGGTTGAATTGCTTCATGCAGAAGCTCAGCCACGTTTACCTACTAGCAATGATCAGACTGCCCAATTGCCTGGAGAAGAGACACAGTAACTGTCTTACTCACTTCAGTTTGTGACCCCTCCAACGTTTGGTCATGCCCATCGTGATGTTACTGGCGTTGCGATAATCACCCCAGTCTCACAGACAAGATGGCCAGAGTGAACATTTCTGTCCAGCCAATACTGTGTACTACCGATGAGCTTAAACAAACGTAAAACTAGAGCAAAGTGCCTCCTTACAAACTGGGCTAGACGCCAGGCTTATTTGAATGTAACAGTTTTGATTATGCGTTGGGGATTCAAATAATCTAACTCCCAGAACTTCTAACAATGTTGTTGTTTAAGGTTTCATGCGGACAGTCTCACGGATGATGTCCCCAGTTTAAATATAATTGAGGCGTTTCTGAACTTTAACTGGTCTACAAGTCTTGTGGAATTTAGACGTACTTTATTTCTTCCCCACTCTTTAAAGCTACAACACAGAAGCCAATTGTAATTCAGCAAAGACCGGGTGACATTCCCACTTTCTATTTACGAGTATTTTATCAGATACACAAGTCGCCCGTGGCGGACCTCTTAATGGCCAAGATGTTAAACTGCTCTACTTTGTACACAATGATGTACACAATTATAGGCCGGAATCGACTCCAATTACTTAATGTCACCCTACAGACGGCAACTTCTTTTGCTTTAAGGGTAGCATCTACTACTCTTTTTTACTGAGTTCATACATCAACAGTACAAGTAATCTATTAGTATCCAAAATTTAAATGCTCTAGAGATAAACCGATATGAAATGCCTGGAGTGTCTATTTGGTTCCAATTTATACAGTGTGATTACATGATACCACACCTCTCGTTATGTTTGCTACTCGTCTTACTATGAACACATGAAATGCAATGCTAGATTGCAGAGTTTATTAGGAACCCACCGATCATGTGAAATTACGGTATTAAAAATCGCAGACAAGTTGTTAACAGAAATTAATTAATAGGAATAAGTTAGTTTGTGCTATCCTTCAGGCCACATTTGGAAGACAAACCAAATGCTATAGAATGAGAAAAAGTCTAGAAAGACACCCAGTCATTACGATCCTTCAAAGAACTGATCTTCTGACAACGAACAAAACAATACCGAAAAATCAGTTTCATGACATCCTCACAACCACGGTGAATACTATCAGTAGCCTCAGGAGACGGTTAACCTCATATTCGCAGACTTAGCTAAACCCAGTATGTGCATAATGTTTCATTCCATTGGCTGTCAAATTACTTGTATCGCTGGGGAAATAATCGTTACTTTTCAATTCAGGTCAACCAGAAGCAGCTGAAAGAATATACCATTCAAATGGTTTCTTCGGATACACCGTAAACGTTAACACCTACGTCGTTCGTAAAAACAACTTAATTCTGCTTGTACATAGTTTGAACACTACTGTAAACTGCTTGTAGATCCTGTATTCAAGTGGCAACTTAACCCATCTCCTCTTGAAACTAAGCACCTGACTCCAGTCTTGCTCGTGAAAGAGTATCATTACTGATACGTTTCAAAGTGAACTGACTAATAAATCTACCTGATTGCAAACTCGTTGCTCAAAACAGCTGCGTTTGCACATGGATCTATGTAGTAACATGAATATTACTCGTGTGCAAATGTGGCTAGGAGTCTATATGCGACAGTTCGGCTAAGTCTCGAGTGTTGCCATGGATGCAATATATTGTGAGGATTTCGACCGTATTTCAAACCCTCATATTAAAAAATATACATAATACTGAACATCTTCAACATGCCCAAAAATCAAGTCTGGTGAGTCTTCTCAAAACAGTTTGCCTGGAGTTGATATTTAGGCATGAAAGCTGTAAGCAATTGTGAACGGCTTTCATTTTATTCCATTTAATTTCCCAAACACTTTCGGGTTTTTGTAAACATAAAAGAATCAAGGATGAATTAATAAATAACCGTAAGTACTTTTATATTTATCTGTGTTACATTTACACTATTTAGTTCAATCTCAGCTAAGAAACATGTCCAGGTAAACAACATTACATGGGTGAATCAATTGTGGATCCTCTACTGACAGACAATTTAATCAGCAAAAAACACCCTCAAAGTGCAACATTTAATCGACTAAGTGACATAAAAGTGCATTTCATCCCTTCGGCACTGCACCTATCCTATTTGGTACCCACGGAAACTTGCGAAACCTGAACACCGGTCACAATAACCGAAGGTGCAGGACAAAACTAGACAAAGAAACAGGTTGTTTTCTTGACACACTATGAAATGGTCAAAGAAATGGGGCTATTAAACGGGTAGCGAGCTAAAAATAACCTTAGGAGTATGCTGTACACAACTTTCTGTTTTTTCACGTTCAAGAACAAGTCGTATCTCTGAAAGTGCATAGAAGTTGTAGACAAAACACAAGAATGAATAACAGCAGAATTCTCAATTTCAAATATTATGTGCAAGCAGTACTAATCCCGAACGATTCTTGACAAGATGAGTCTATTTTCTTAAGTTTATTCATTAGTAGAAATTTCGTTTGCTGAACTCCTAAAACACTTAACATGCTCGCAGTTGCTTCGCTTTATTTGACCAAAAACCGTATTACTGAGTAAAGACGGTCATTCTAATACAGAACTTGCATCTCAGTAAGGTGACGCCAAATTCAGCAGAACAGCCATTGCCTGAACGTGACCACGAATAGTGTAACAAACAGTGTAACGAATACACTTTATAATCACATGCGCCACAGATCAGATGGTTGACGTAACACCGTTTTTCCGAACAACTTTTTGGGTGAATATTAAAGAAAAATCAGGTCAATTATTAGGGTATTCCGATCACATAAGCCTGTGTCAACCCATCACTTGTGTGCATAAACACTCACTTCAGTTACTGCTGCTGTTATCAAGATAACTAACTCATTTATCGCCAATACCGTTTCATGTAAGCGACCGTTTTAAAGAAAAACACGTGACGGTGCATTTGGAAACAGTAAACATGTTCTGATTGAGCTTTGCTGAAAAGTTGAGCTTAACTACATATTCCAAAGCGGTGTGAAGCAAACTGAAAAAATGTTTGAAAATTCCAATTTTCCATTACAGTTTTGCCAACTGCACAAAATTAGGTCGTCAGGTTATTTGGAGATTGTGATCAAGGTTGTGAATTCTGAGATTCCAAAAATTACTGACAGTTGTTTCTAGCGAACACCAGTGAATTGCGGGATAGCTATTGTGTAAGTCTGAATAGAGATGAGGTAAGTAGACTAGACAAAATCATATATGACAAACTTTAATATGGGCTGAGAACGAGTATATACACAAAATCAACCGAGACTTATTTAATGCACTAGTCCCAACAAGATAAAACTGAACGATATCTAAATATCGTGGCTGTTGAATTGCGAATTACTTTTCGGTCGGTGTCGTCCAAACGGAATTAGAAAAGCTTGTTAGAATCTGCGGTCAAAGATGTCTTGTGTACAAAGTATGTTTGGGAAACGCTCCAGTAAACACTGATAATTTCTAGACGCTACTGGTAATTGTCGGAAGAATTTGGTTGATTTAAGTCAAGTACTCTAAACTGGTTATGCGGACCGCAGTTCTATCGACTTTTCGCCCAACCCTTTTTGAAACTTAGTGCAAGGTCAGTGTCTTCCTGTGTTACAAGCCCTCAATAATGCATATTCTTGTCAAAGCCACGGCCTGAACTTCAGCCAAACTTTCATGTGACGACCGTGTTGACCACTGCGCCGTGAACCTCATATTAGGCACGACTGAATTATCGTAACTGCCAAGTTACACGTTACTCTCAGTATTGCTGAGACTGTCCGATCATCTTGAGAAAAAGAGAGAAAACACGGTGACACTACTAACGATCTCCAACAAGAGCGAAGTCCGATGATGAATGGTTGTCTGAAAAGTCTGTGAAAACCTGAAAGCTGCAACTGCTTTGGATGATATTGAAATTTCTATACATTTGTACAGTCAGACGAGTATGGACCAGGGGCTGGCAAGAGCACAAAATTGCTGTAAACCACATACACCAAGCAAATGTTTCGATTCTTAAGGATGAAGCGGTGCTCCAAAATATACTCGAACAGGTAATCCACGTGTTAAAATCCGAAGCTTCACCTACCAGAACAGTGGTTTCTGGAGCATCGTCTGCAATGTGTGTAAGGAATTTACAAATCAACTATACACTGATATCCTTCCCGAGAAAATTACAAGCAGATGTGTTTTCATCTCGTTGGTCACTCACTAAAGTCATGTAAAAAGCACGCATTATTGCGCCTTGCAACCGCGACTGAACGGAACGGATGATCGACGTAAATGCACGGTTAATTCTACGCCTGGAAAATATCATTTATGAAATGCAGATCGTCCAGAAAACCTAAAATATTTCTGTTACCTGGACGTAAGACAGAATTTTATAACAACCCAACAGGAATTCAAACACCGGCAATGAGGAACGCCTGACCACTTCAAAAAGATCCTATCGGTGCCCGGTTAGGTCTATCACAAACATGCCCGAGGATCTGGCAAGGGTGCTTATCTGGGTCGTCAGAACCATCGTGATAAGCGCCCATGGGAACTGACGAATTTCTCGACCAGTTTCAGGTTGAAACCTTCATTTGACATGGATTCCATATATGAAACTACCTTTCACATGACTTTTGATGCATGCAAGTAGACTGCAAGTCTGTTTTGCCTTACTTAGCTCAGAGATCCATTCGTTTGACCACCGGAGGCATTCTACTCGAATTTGACGGTTTGCATCTTGGAAAAATCGAAAACTCATTGAAATGTTGTATGTTTGCTTGACACAGAAGTTCAACTTCCCTGAAAGATTATAGTACAAAGCTGTGAAGTCATTGTCGTGATCACATTATATAACTATTATGACTACTAAAAATTGATTTTTTTTCAATAACTTTTCACCATCTTGCTTCAAACAATAAATGACATTCGTTTTTATACTTTTTCACATAATCTTCAGAATTGTACAATCAAACCGCTTACTTGTGCATCTTTTTACGTCAGTTCACCTTCGTAAGGAATGCCCGTGTATGATGGGGAGAAGTCCATGTTCTATGGATTTTAGTGTTTTCTTTAAATTTATATTAACCGTTATTTTATCGATGAGACCCAATTGTGAAAAGTCAGGGCTTCGGCTGGATTCGAACCAGCGACAGAAACACCATGCCTGAACGCGGCAAGCGCTCTACCAGCTGAGCTACGAAGCCACGCCAGAAGCTCGGAAATTTCACATTTGGACTCGGTTACCCACCCGCCCCACTATCTCATATGGAATGATCCAGTGGACCGACTGCCCTGGCAGGATTTCTCGAACAGTTCACGCTGGAATCCGCCAACGCGGGTGGGTAACCGAGTCCAAATGTGAAATTTCCGAGCTTCTGGCGTGGCTTCGTAGCTCAGCTGGTAGAGCGCTTGCCGCGTTCAGGCATGGTGTTTCTGTCGCTGGTTCGAATCCAGCCGAAGCCCTGACTTTTCACAATTGGGTCTCATCTATAATCATAAATCTGCCAAACTACTCATTCGTTATTTTATCGTCACATTTCCCGCATCGCAACTTTCATGTTCTCGTCTACATCAGTAACATGACTTATCACAATGGTTATATATATATCACTGGTACGAAATCAAACGAACACGTACAGTCTTGCGAAGTTTTACGTGAGCCAGTAAGCCAGCAACCCACTGGTTTATCTCAACCATGTTAATGCCATCAGTGGTTGTTGGTATCTTTGCGTAGGCGCTGATTTATCAAAATCCACTCATTTTGGACTGCTGTTGCGCAACAGTAGTTTGAATGAGATAACTGCCTCAACCCGGCTACCAACTATCATGCAGTCTTCAACAACTGCTTAATACTCCGAGAGGCAGGTTCACAAAGTTGGGAGTGTTGCGTCACCAGTTACTTTGGCCATCTCAGGATGGATTAACCATCCCGCTGAGATAGAAGTGACCTATTTTTTGTTTGTAAAAATCATTTCAGTTACAGATAAACCAGTAAATAATGTGCAGAGCAGAATATGGAAACTGTGTCCGAGACCGTGAACAGTTGGCACTCTTGTGGATTGAACTAAGCTAACTGGGCAGCGGCATCCGTTCTTGTTAGAACAGACTTTAATTCGTGACGGGTGATTGCCAATGAATTACAAAAAGGTATACTTTTTTGTATAATCATCTGAGTGAGCCAACTGCGCTTGTTCGTATTTTTGTGGGTCCCGTTGTATTTCACAGGGCAACCCTAAAAAAATAATCATTTTAACTCTTATTGTTCTGCTTGCAATTTTGCCTGGTTGTACAAAGCATCGTTTTGTCCAAACCACTTTTCGATGTAATGAAAGCAAAACTAGGGAGATACAGATACCGACGGCGTTTACTGCGTTGCAACAAAACTGAACACTTCTCTATACCAACTGCACGCCCACTAATAAATAAATCTAAATACCACTGGTTTGGTGCGACCCATCTTCTTGAGATAACGATGAGTTCAAGCGAATAATGGCATATTGATTGAGAATCATATAAAAGCGGTGAGTATCAATGAAATGTGAGGGGTGAAAACTTTTAGTTTGCATGGTAAAGCCAAAACAATATCAAACATGACCTGCTGTAAGAAGTTATCCACCTGCGCTGGTTCATCAAATTGCTCATAGCCAAACCGTTTAGTTGTATATACGGGTCTTTAAAATTTATCATGGACATATTCTGTTTATGCTAAAACAGAACCATTTCACTTTTGATGAGCATAAGTGACAAAACTTTTAATTATTCACAAATTTCGTAAACTTATTTGGCAGTTCTCACTTTGTTTTCATGGGTGTCTTCTCCCGCCAGTGTTTCATTGTGAAAGTTACAAAAGACTCTTGTAATGATTATTTACTTCTATAGGTGTTAGAATTGAATAGCCATCCGACGGTGTCAAGCCGTAACGCGTGGAGATTTGCTGCCAGTATTTTGGTACGAAACAGATAGAAAAAATATCACAGCCAGCAAAACCTCTCTACATACATGAACCACATGATGTAACAATGCAAATATTGTCTGTTTTCCAAAACGAACTGTCTCGAACATTTCAAGGTCAAAGACCAGTTAGTATTGTATTTTGTCCCACGCAATTCTATTTTTGTGGATATTAACGAATAAATTAGTGAAAACGAACTAAACACAGTGAAGTTGATGTAGTTCTTTAGAGCACCATTGCGACTGTAATGTGTTTCATACGAACCGAAGGTAAAAAATGGTAATGTTGCTCTGTGAAACTCCCACAAAACTCCTTCGATCTATCCAATCGTCATCATTCGGAGAGCCCTGTGGAAGTGAAAGTAAACAAATTAGTTGTAAATCGACGATCCACCTCAATCGACTAGACAGGTCGAGCGGAGAATTAAGGATTTGAGCTGGAAAGTTTTACCCACCCTTCTTAATCAGATGCTGTTGTGTTTCATCGGTTACTGTCTTATCAGAACTTCGGATTAAGTTGTGAAATTTTCAAACTGGTGATATAGCCAAATATTGGCCAGTAAAGTGTGTCGCATGAATGCCAGTTCCACAAAGTGCCGTAGCACTGGTATTGTGTGGTCTGTGGTCAACATTAGCAGGATTGGATATCGATGGTCTAAATTTGACCAGAGTGGTTTTAAGACTTATGGCTTACTGGGCAGGCAAGTTATCAAAGAATTGTAAACAGGTATAACACCATATATATATATATCCAAACTCTGCGAGACTAACGTCAGTTCAGTAAAAAAGAGAA
>LOND01000569.1:101830-125865 GCA_014220965.1 Paragonimus kellicotti | reverse complement strand
CAGTTACAGTCACAATGCATTTACAATCAATATCAGCATTTTTGAACCACTTCGTATGACTTGACAGGCCAGCACATTTGAAAATGGAAATGTCTGTGGAAGGTATACATTTGTCGAACCAGTTTTCCATTCCACCGTATAAATGGACCAGAACGGAGTCCCCATTGATGAGCGTTATCAATCCTGGTTGTCCTTTGATAACCACCTGCGTTGTCCGGCGGAACGTCGCTATAAACGATACCTCTCAGCTTGAATGAAGTTGTACTTGGAGGACAGCGGCCTAATAGTTACGCAGTAAGCATCATCCACGTCGCGTGCTACCGGTAATTCATTCGCCTTTCGTTCCTCCGCTATTCGAAGGAAAATCTGTGCTGCTGGTACAACAGGTGAGTGTACCAGTCTTCTTAGCTTGCCCATGTAGGACTCGAATGGGAAAGCTGAATAGAAATCCAAAGGCCCACGACGAAGCACATCGTCAGCAATATGGATCGCTCCGTGAAAATTGTAAATCAAATGGTGTGCCCCGTAGATGCCTGCAAACTGTTGTACAGTATTCCTCAACGTTGTACTGATGAATCTGGCGTAATGCAACGCATATGACGGACTGCATAATACATAGAAGCAAATGGAAAAGTTCAAAAAATTCTCGTACTGCAGATCATTCAGGACTCCCTTCATGGCCACTGGTCCTAAATAAAGTAGAAACTGACGAAACTCAGTGGCCTTCCACCGCTCGAAGTCATCCCAATCTCGGCACTTACGGGGGAAATCAACGGTCAAGGGGAATTTTAGCGCACGAAGACGGTCGTTAACCACCTTTATTGACGTTTGTGACAAACGGCCAGCGGAGGCAACTGGAGCAGCGCGCCACAAATAGATTAGCCGTTTAGTGATGCCAAGACATACCATGTGCATATAGTCTAGGGGGAATGCATAAATCATATCAATGTTCAATGACTCAAACGCTGACTGTCCTACATGATGTTCAGACTGACGGCGTGATCTGAAATCATCGTCATTTCCTGAGAGGGGCCGACAAATCCGGATTAGTCATCCTACCGTTGTTGTGCACGCCTTGAGCGGTGCAGCGGTCACAGGAAAAGTATCCCGAGTGTAGTTTCACCCGTTTCACAAAAGCTCTTGACATCGCTGATTCGAGAAGTCCATCTTCACTATCAACAGCGTCTTTTGGAACGCTTCCTCGCTGATAAAACTAGCCTTTTCCGATTTGTAGCATCAACTCGCAAGGCGAAAGCTGGAGTTCCACAACTCTTAGGCCCATCAGGCCTTACTAGCTCTGATATGGAGGCCGCTGATGTCCTCGCTGAGTTTTACAGCAGTGTTTTTGCGCAGTTGCCATCAGTGCTCCACTGAAATTGATGGCACTTGCACTGTGCATACTTTCTCCACGGCGGTGTTGGCTAAACTCAGGTGTCTTCATTATCATAATCGTAGAAGGCAATACATCAGCGGTTGTCGCTGATGCTTAACTGCTACACCACCACGGAGAAAAAAACAAAACCTGTACAGGAAAACAGAAGAAAAAGAGGGGAAGTGATCTAACCACTAAAAATAGCCACGTCTGTATTCAAACATTCAACATCAAGGTGCCTACACCTTGCAAACAAACAACCGAGCTGTAAGTGAAAGTAAGGCGTCATCAGCAAGACAGCTTCCTTACGGCTTTCACTGCCCCGCATCATTAAGTGCACTCACTTCACAGACAACTCGGACAAACAACGACAACATTCACGCCACTGAGCTCGATTAGCCGCCATCTCACCTAACGTCTCAAGCCACCGACTCTGTGAGTCGCGAGGGCCCCAGCCCGGGAGACGAACCCGATCTACAGTACCAACCCCTTCGTGAACGATTTCATTTGTCTACGCCAGGTCATCATCTGTCCACCTCGCACCTTACGCCAGTCGGCCGCAGCGTCGGCAAACAGTGCTCGGTGTGGCAAACGACTAGCTGGCATCCTTAGTACATGACCTAACCATCTAAGTCTGTGCAAATGTAAGGATTGAACAAGAGTTCGTTTGACAATCACTGCCAAATACCCGCTTCCTAACCTCCTCGTTGCTTACTCGTTGGTGCCACCCGATATGAGCGATCGAACATCGGTGGTCAAATACCTGAAGACGGTTCACGTCCTCTACCCTGAGCGGCCAGGTTTCGCTGCCGTAAAGTAATACAGCCCTCACTGTCGCCTTATATACGCGATCCTTTAAGCCTCAGAGAAATACCTCTCTGTCGCCATAGGTGTCTCAGATTAGCAAACACCGCCCTAGCCTTGAAATACGCGCTTCTGTTCATTGCGCTACACCTCCGCCGCCGCTGGTGCCAATTTCTAACCATAAATTTGTTAATAACCTCCATGACTTCATTATCTAACATTAAATCTACGTAATCACAGCAATCTTGCAGAAGCACTTTGCATTTTGAGGCTGCAAAGCGCATTCCGAATGTCTCTTAGCGGCAGCTTATTTGGCCCCGACGGTATACCTCCCAAGGCCTTGCGTGAAGCGGCTGAACAGCTTGCTGAACCACTCAGCTTACTGTTTACGCAATCCGTTTCCCAGGGAACAGTATTCAGCAGCTGGAAGATTCCGAGCACCACATCCGTTTTCATGGATGAAAGACGTAATTGTCCCAGTGATTACCGACCGATCGCTTTGCTATGGAGCTTGTGGAACATTTTAGAGGCGCTCGTATATGACTCGCTTTATGGACAGCTCACCTCTCATGACTCCTCCAGTGCACAGCACGGTTTTCACAAGTACACTTCGTGTACCACAAATCTGTTTACAACCTCTGATCAATGGGCCAAAGCAGTTGACCTTGACAGTGACTGGTGTCGTATATTCCGATTTTGCCAAGGCATTTGACCGCGTAGATCATGCTGTTTTAGTCGACAAGTCTTCCTATTATGGGGTACAGGGCGACTTCTTTCGGTGACTTGAGTCGTATCTTGCTAACCGTCTGTACAGGGTGCGCGTTAATAGCGTATTCTCTACCTGCAGGCCTAGCCTCAGTGGAGTGCCCCAAGGTTCAATTCTTGGTCCGCTACTATTTTTGATATTTATCAACTACTTTGATGTTGAATGTCTGAATATAGACTTAACTGTTTTTAGTAGTTCGGTCCCTTCCCTCCTTCTTTCCCCTTGTCTTCCTGTACAGGTTTTGCTTTTTCCCCTCGTGGTTGTGGCAGTTAAGCATCAGTGTGAACCACTGATGTATTGCTGTCTATGATGATAATGATGATTCAAGGGCTTTCGCTGCTCAAGAAACCAACCCGAAACATATTTTTGACTTGCGGAAAGGACCGTTTAGGCTCATCTGCTCTCGTAAGAACGTGCACCGGAGTGACAGTTCGGGAGAAGGTTAACTCGACTCGCCCTATTGCTTTTGCTTTTCTTCGATCGTAGCCAACTGACACCGGCAATATGTCGGTCGCATTGGGGCAAGACAATAGTCAATGAACATTTGACTAATTTTACCGAGTCACTGTTTGGTTCAATGTTTTCGAAGATTATGAAGCAAGCGCTATGCTCGCTTTGCTGTTTGAGAGATGTAGTAGCTCCCTTAATGCCCGTTCCGACAGCTTTATTGCCGCCCTAGCCGTTTCCAAAGAAGGGTTTGCAGCGCACAGCACTTCCGGTTTGTTGACCAACCGCCATCCGAAAGTGATCAGGGAATTCAGAGTTTTAGGTAGATACCTTTCAAACGGTCAATCTCTGTTTCCATGAGGGTAGTGATTCTGGACTCAACAGCGAGCAGAACGTTTTGGTAGCTGATTGCTTTAGGAAAATTACCTCAGTGTAAACTGGGAAATGTGCTAGTAAGGCTACACGCCATGCAAACGGATTATAACTCACTTTTCTCCAATGCTGCTCACTGTTTTGCTGTTAGTTCAGTGCGGTTCGTATGGTGCTTCGTATGACACTTCTCACATTCCATGTCTGGGACTACTCTAACAAGACACCCTGAACGCCCACAGAGGTGGATATCAGTCGAACTTGTCATCGCCAGGTTTGTCGATAAGAATACTCGGCAGTGGATGGATGATTGACAACAACGGTAGGAGGCGGCTGAACGTATGGAGGAAAAATGTGATATAGTTACGGCGTAAATACGGATGAACTTAGCGTGGGCACGAAATAGGTGAACAAACTCAGCTGATCAAAACCAACAGTAAGACACAACTAATCGTAGGAACATTATGACTCTAGATTTGAAATATTCGGGTAGGGTTTATCTGTACTAGTAATGACAATGAAAATCACAAATGCTTTTGATCAACTCGATCGATCTGAACTCCGGGCCCGTTTGTCGGATAAAGGTTTGCAGTTGGGTTCCGAAATAGCCTAACTGGAGAAGTTGCAATGGTAAGTAAAAGGGCTAAATAGATGAGCAAACGATGTTGATGTAATATCAACTAATGTAATCCGCTGTTTGTCACATCCACTACATTAACTGAACAAGATCGCGCGAAAATTCCCAGTGTAGTCATGAAAAATACTGTATAGCGAACAAGCTCGTTTTCAGTGATTCATCATCAGGCTAAATACATCACATTTATATCACAAATTTTACAGGGGAATCATTAAAGGGGTAAACGGGGAACGGGTGGTTAATGAGGTCAGTCAGTTCAATGTCACGCTGCAATCAAGTATCCAGTTGACAGGCTAACAGGGATGTGATGTTGGCCATGGCAGATCCAAAGCCTGAACAAAACGTTTCTGGGCGCACAGGGTGGGTTGTACAGGCGAATTCCAATAGCTTCAGCTGTGGACAGAATCCTACGCCTCACTGCCCTCGACTGGGTGGCTTTAACTCGGTAGATTGGACGAAATGCGTCCGTCACATTGACAGAGTTGTAATCCGCCTAGTGCTATAATGTGGCACTTTTGAAAGATCATCCGTGCAAATTCTTACAGCCCTGCCCGTCAAACAGTTAATTAGATTTCTTTTCAGGGCGAGTGGTACAAAACTATTGAAATGAATGTACTGACCATTCCACGTACCCTTTCTGTATATCGCGCGTTGAATTGAGCCATCAGCGCGGCGACGCAAACGTACATCCAAAAAGCCTAATTGGTTGTTCATTTCGGTCTCCACCGAAAATTGCAAATTTTGGTGTGCGGAGTTGAATATGGCTAAGAGGTCGGTCGGATTTACGTTGTTATCGAGTACGCAAAGGATGTCGTCAACGTACCTCTTATAAAAACTACATTGGCCTACCGCTGAACTCAGTTGTTCGTTTTCTAATTTCGCCATGAAAACATCTGCAAACAGTGGTCCCAACGGCGATCCCATTGCGACACCGTCCTTCTGTCGATAAATCCCTCGTTAAGTTAAAGCCACCCAGTCGAGGGCAGTGAGGCGTAGGATTCTGTCCACAGCTGAAGCTATTGGAATTCGCCTGTACAACCCACCCCTGTGCGCCCAGAAACGTTTTGTTCAGGCTTTGGATCTGCCATGGCCAACATCACATCCTGTTAGCCTGTCAACTGGATACTTGATTGCAGCGTGACATTGAACTGACTGACCTCATTAACCACCCGTTCCCCGTTTACCCCTTTAATGATTCCCCTGTAAAATTTGTGATATAAATGTGATGTATTTAGCCTGATGATGAATCACTGAAAACGAGCTTGTTCGCTATACAGTATTTTTCATGACAAGATCAGTAAGGTTACCACTGTCCACGGGAATGGCGAAAGGAACGGTGTTTCATTCACAGCAAGGTTAGCTTTGTCACTAGGCGTGGAAGTGTGTGCGCATTACACTGGTATTAATCTTTCACGTTGTAGATGTTAGATGTTATGAAGATGTTATGACGTTATGATGTTGGGAAGACTTAGCGTTGAACCGGACGGTCTGGAGGAATACGATTCGGACGGGCGTCCGCGAGTTCAACGAGCAGTTATTACGCGGCCGAGAACGGAAGCGCGCGGTACGCAAAGGAACCATCGGTGCCATAGGTCGTGGTGACATGACTATATGGCGTTGCGATGTGTGCGGCCGTGAATGCGCTGGCCGCCTTGGATTAGTAGGTCACCAGCGTACTCATAGTGCACCGTCGGCGAAGAGACGACGAGTACGATAGGCTCAGGTAGGTCATATCAGTATATCCATTTTATCTGTTACTGATTGCATCGACCAAGACTATGGTCGTTTGGCAACTAATCCGCTTCTCTTTTCAGAAACCTGGGTGTCTGCGGTCTTCTACCCATTCTTATCTTCAGCTTTGTTGGTGTGGTGTATTGTATGATGAATGGTTTGCCTGTTCTTTTCGTAGTCCAATCTGAATTTGTTTTCATTCTTATCCTCTCTGGAATGCAGTAACATACACTCGTATACTGAAATGCTTCTTGTATTACATTTTACATATCTTTCTTCTCAGTTTAGATCTTGTCATTGTAGTCTCTCTTATTTTCCGAGAGATAAGGGTTTCCTTTTCCTGCTAGCCATTCAATTGGCTAACCAGCATTGGCCGGCTGGACACAAAGGCCTCACTCACACACCTACTGGTCTTATTCCTTCGGGTTTACACCGGATACGTGGTGTGTGAGTGGAACCACAAGTGGTGCAGCGCAAGCCACTTGGGGTGATGGTTTGAAGCGCAGGCGTCCTCTGGCTTCGGTCACTGTGACAGGCTAATCCGTTTCGGATGCCGCCAACCGGTATTAACCATCACAGTTTACTTAACCGAAGAAAAGACAGACAACGACTAGAGTAAGACACACTCCCAAAGAACGCGCAGCCATTAATTTAAAAAGACGATATCGTGGGTGAAAGTCGTGGAAACCGTCTAACGTTCTAAATAGTAAAAAATAACAATTACTTGCACCGAATGTTGTAGAACCCCCTACCAGAGCGTTCGTAAGTAGTGACAGAAGACGCGGGATAGAAGGGGACCATGGTTCACAGTCAGCCAGGTGTTTAGAAAAATGTACCCTTCTGTCAGTGTATATACTGTACAGGTGTAACGTCATGGGTGGGTCCTTCCTGGTTGTCAGACACGGGGAGTTCGTTGGGGATGTTAGGGCTCTGTGTGTTGGTGTTATAATCCTAGGTTAGTAATGGCCGACAGACAAAGGCCAACGTGGTAGCAGCCATTCCTCTAGCAGCTTCATAAATGAATCTAACGGCTATGCTGGCACAACCTCCTCTGACAGTACATTCCGAGAATAACAGAACCTAGCGCCAAAACTTCTTTTGCATTGTAGGCCACCGCACTGTATGGCTAGTTTATACTGATGGCCCCAAGGGCTTGCAATACTAGCAAATTAGAAGAGGGACTTGCTGGTGTGACCACGGGTTCTCACTATTTCGAAAGTCATAATGACTGTGGACCTGAAAGTCAGTCATTGAAAATGGGGTATAGTATCGCTCTTGGGGATTATACCAAGTACCACGAATAGATAAGTTATTAATCTGGCAATTTTTTTGGTAAGTGGTATTCCAGTAACACTTTAAAACAGTCCATGGGAAGTCAACTAATCTCAAGTGTGAGATTGTTCCCAGTGGATTGATAACCCTGTAGGAAGAGAACTGTTGTCTAAGGAAGGTTCGGGGTCGAAGCTTGTGGAGCTTCTTGTTGTGACCCCTCCGACTGTTGTTAACTACGCAGTCTCCTCCGAATGACATGTACACATCCACTATCAATTGCAGTGAAACTCCCTTTGTCTGACCGGAACCTAACGTTATCAAGGTGAACTTCGAATGCACTGAGACCACCAGCATTTTAAATTTTTAGGTCGACAAGACAGAAGGAGAGCATTGTCAGGAATAAAGTCTGGAGGATAGTTGATGTATACTGGGGGTGACGGGGGAATATGCACGGATCTTTGAAAAATTCTCGGGCAATTTGGTAAGGGGGGAGAAATATCTGACCAAGTGTTTACTGTAAAGGTTCCACTGCGAATGAAGGAAGTCTTCCAATGCAACTTCTCTCCTCGGGTGTCCAACTTCCAGGCTATGCTCAAGAGAACCATGAGATATGGCTATCCCTGAAAATTAACATATTGGTTACACGTAACCGGTCGGGAAGGAAGCCATGTTGAGTGGGAGAGAAGAGGCCATGCGTGGAAAAATGCTTAAGGATGACGCGTTTTAATAAACGCTCCATTATCTCGAATAGAAGCTGATCGGCGGATAGCTAGCAAGTGAGTGCCAATCGTCTGCCTTAAATGTAAGCATGATATTGGCGTCTGTTGGGAGGGAATGTTGAGAGTTTTGCTGCGGGAGGATAGACTTCCTGTTCGGCGGAAACACATTGTGGGCCACTAAGTACTGGTCTGTAGGCATCTTGGTAAAATGTTAGGAATTGAAGGAGGTGTCCACCTCGATCAGTCGCAAAGAAAGCACTGAGGGTTTGTTATTTCTATGTATATTTGAGTCGATGTCCTTATTTTTGCTAGCTACCACTAAAATGTCTGTCTGTCCCTGTTGATTGTGTCGGCGGATTTCTCTGTTTCATATGGGGAGAGAGACCTTGATTCTCCACTTTATTCGGTAGTTTTCGTTTAGAGATGAGCGGGTCATAAACTTAGTCCATTCGCATGGATGGATGTTCACAGGGTATCTGTTTTCGACCATCGGTGTTTCCAAACATTAACGGTGTTTGGTGGGAGCACTATGTCAGCAGTGACGAAGTTCGCTGGCGTCTCTACGGAACGAATAAACTCTGTCAACTCCTTGAACACATTAACCTCGTCTCACAGGCTTCGTTAGTTTGACCACATTTTACGAATACCAACTCATTACCTGCCACATCGTGCCTTATTTGCGAGCGATGGGTTAGGCTAGAAGCGGCAGCTCGGTTTTCAGCGCATGACCTCGGTTCGGGGTATGAAGGCACTCACTCTGAAGCTTGCTTCAGTAGGGCGCTCCCGGCTTCCTGGCTGGAGTCCGAAGGACACTGAACACCTTTGGTTGAGGACGCTGTCTGATGTGGCGAAGAATAGAAGTCAATGGCGTTCGAATTGCGAGTCCCTGTGCGCATCGTTTTATTTTCTCCTTTTATCCCCCGATAATGTTTTTCATCCAGCGCATTATATTTTTTCTGCCCATACTGTGGCACGTTTGTCACTCTTGGTGATCTTCACGTGTTAACTATATATATATATATAGTTAAGTTGATTTTCAAATAGTTTTCGACCACTGGGGTACGTAATGCACCTTGGTGCCGACGTTCATCGAGGTTTTCCGTGGTCCATCATTCATAAAGTCAGCAGTCAGTTTCCGAACTTCGGGTGATCATTCATTAGGTCACTAACTCAGATATGTATTCCCCATCCTTCTACGCTGTCTACAGCGCTTCTTTATGTCCAGCCGTTTTGATACGACCGCGAATGTGGCTTGTTTTCACGGATTATGTTCTGAGATTGCCTTCTCAGTTTTTGTCAGCGTACACGTGTGATGTGATCACTGCGTAAGCGCACTATCCTTCTTTGTAGTTTCGGAACCGGTCCATCGTGCTACTAGGCGTACTGACCTAGCTGATGAGGTCTGTTATTTGGGTGTTTTGTTACTTCCAATCCATCGCTTGCTACAACATTCACTTAAATTACGACTGGATGTGGTTAAAAGCAGTAACGAGGATTCCTGTGTATGACGTGGCTTGCGCAAAGTTTGGTTTCACAGGGTTTCACAGGACTTCTACTTAGGAGTCGGGCGATGATGCTCTTTTGTGGTTAAAGTAAACTGAACTACATTTTGTTTTATCTCTGCAGTTTTTCTTTCATTTTGTTGTTTACGTTTAGGATCCCGTGATACGCTAAATATTTTCATTTGTACATCTGCTTCTTTTTATTATTCTACCGTAGGTACGGAAATATGCTTAGAGTGCCTTGTCTGCTACTCTTTGTTTAGTGTCAACATTGAAGGCTTTTTAACCGGCGTCTTCCGTGTTTCACAGCTTTTTTGCAGACATGCAACGATACTTCAAACTGGAAACCTATGTAGGGAAGCTCATTATGAGCTACCTGAACACTTACGTGAGGCTGAGGGATGATCAAGTGGCCATGTCTTTTTGGGGCGGGGATGTTATTTTGAACCAGCTGGAATTGCGGTGTGAGTCATTGGAACATCTCTTTCCATTTCCTGTGGGATTTCGTTCCGGTCGCGTACATGAATTGCGCATTCACGTTCCATGGACCAAACTGAACTCTGAAAACATTGTCATAACATTACATACGGTTGAATGCATCCTTGCCTTGAAGCAACCGGCATCACGTACAACCGTTGAAGATAATCTAGCTGACATGGTACAACCAGGAAGTGCACTCTCGTCTACTGGTTTTCAGGACATTTCCGCTTCTATTGCTCCAGGCTACCTACAATCCTACTTGAAACGACTTCTAGCCAATATACGTTTTGTTGTGTACAATCTGAATGTTAAATTTTTGCAAGATGATATTGTACTGTCCTTGAGTGGTTCTGTGTTGGATTTTCATCCAACAACACCTGATTGGAAACCAACGTTTCATTCGGGTGGTCAGGAATCCAGCTACATGATTCATCGAAAACTGCAAGTTAGTGATGTAACCTTGTGCTTAGATCACTCTGGGTCGAGTGGCTATGTGGAAGTCTACGAGGAACCTTTGCTCTATCGTTTCGGCTTGTCTTGTTTAGTGAAATTGATTTACGCTCGGGAATCTCTCCGACTATCGTCGCCAATTATGTCAACTCTCAACATTCATGCCAAAAAATTGGATTTGCGTCTCAGCCCGTTCCAGTTACACGCGTTGGTTCGCTTGATTGAAGTGTTCTCAGCTATACACGCCGAAACCTTTGATTGGTCCAAATTAAGTCTAGCGAATGTTCTGAATGTGTTCCAAGTAGAAACGATAAACAGTGAAGTAACCAGTGGATCATTGCTTGATCCTCGTGATCCTTTGGAACAGACTGTCGACAACGGCCAGCAGCAATCATGGGCATCGTGGGTGTGGTCTTTTGTACCTGCTATCTTACCACCAAATACGGAACTCAGTGATTCAGATGATAATGAGGACAATACTGAAGAAGATAGCTGTGAAGACCCTGGACAAGCTAGCATTGAGTTAATACAGTCGGTGTATGAGGATGTGAAATATCAATCAAACAGTTGTCGGGAACCATCCGAATTACCTTACTCCTCTACAGAACTGACCGGTATGTTAGATACGGATGTTGTACGGGCTTCTTTTACGAAACCATTGAGCACGAGTAACAGCTCATTTCATTCGGATACAGTAAATGCAGAAGCGCACCGTTTGCGGGGCTTGCGTCGCAGGATTAGAAGACTTGTTCATTCTCAGAATACCTCTCCTCTGTTTATCCTTGGTGTCTTCGTTGACCGCTTTTCTGTCTGTTTCACCGTAAGTCTTTCGGCTGTGTTAATTGTTACATTTAATGTCTCACAATCCAAATTTGTGGCAGTAACATGCTGCACCAGTTATAAGTCAATATCGATTTCGCATGTGCGGCTCTCTCGAATAAGGTTACCTCCACACTAGTTCTTAGTGAACCTGTCAAGAAAATGTCTGTTTCTTATTATGTAGTATGTCCGATGTAATGTATTTGTAATGTATTTATATTCCACTGGTCTCATGCAACTTCCTTTCTTAAGAAATTTTTCATGAAATATTTGCTTCCATTTCTAGGTTCCCGATTCTCATTCTTCCGGAAGACTCATCAACGTACCAAGCTCAAAACGACCATCACTTCGGTTGCGGCCAACGATAAAAGTCGAACTGGACGTGAGTTTAGTCTATCATACTATTGGATCCATGGATGCTTATTTTCCTCTTACTGGTTTAGGAAATTCTGAGAATTTTCTCCTACATCTCTAAGCGTTTTCTCGAAGTGACTGTCAATGCTAAACGTTATAATATGGCTGGCAACTCAGATGTACGGAAACGCTGCGAGTGTTTAAAACTGTCGCAAAATGGACAAAAGAGAAACACAGTCATAGTCTTTTAAGTGCGCTTCAGTACGCTACAAACACTGCACTTCTTCTTATTATAGAACTGCTTCTACATTCCTGCACTGCCCGAAACAGGCATCATAAAAACCAAGAGAAAGCAGTAGTGGACCAGTTAAAAAGAGTACGGTAGTGAGTGGCAGATGAATCGTTAGTTGATGAAAAGATGAAACAACGTTGAAACCGGTACCATTGCACTTGAACTTTGGGCCACTGTAAAATCTCAGTGTCAGGGGATCCATTTTTTTCGTCCAAAACCGCCTCCTTCCTCGAGAAAACGATTTTATCCAATCAGAATGAGCGGAACTGTCCAGAACAGTCGAGAGGTAACCTTGGCTATTTTTTTACCTGTCCGACCTTTATTCCGCTATGCTCATTGGTGGCTTAGTGACCTAACTATTATTTTCGGTAACTGTCCTTCGATTTTCTGATTCGAGAATGTTCTGTAGGTCGCTAGCACCTTGTAATTTTCTCCTTGTCGCACATGTTGGAGCGGAACAAAGCTGCTTTTTGCACCCGTCTTTTGGTTGTCTTGGGAGCAATTACGGGGACAGTCGCGTTATTTTCGGGACCAAGATTTTCCGTGTTAATTATTACGAGGAGGAGAATCCGATTTCTGTCAAGCGCATTACTGTATCGTGGACGAACCTAGTATATTCTTTCGAGGGTTTACAACAGTTAGAAACCGAACTGCCCAGTAAACTCAGCATCATTGCAGAGTCAAATGTACTACATCAGGGAACATCCGTTGGTGTGCTTCAGCTAGCTCCTTATGGAGCATGTTCATCTGAAAGTTTATACTTACGTCCAAGCGGTATCCAATTGACATTATCCCTGTAGCACGTTTTTCTCATAGTTATGACTTTCTTTTTAAACTCTTATTGTTGCTCATTTTGACGTGTGCTTCAGTGATAACCTTTAATTAATGACTGTGTTAGAACCCTTTCAACTATTGCTCACAGAACTGGCGGCTCAGTGGATAAGAGCCGCGGCTTCTAGCACAAAGGGTTGCCGGTTTGTTCCCTTGTCAGTCTGTCTTTACGTTGAGTTCAAACAAGGACGAAGCCGATCTCGGGGTATTAATTTCATGATTGGCACTTTGAGATTGTATAAACACCGTCAAGCCTTTGTGGCTGCAGCCAGCACAAACTAGCACTTCGAAGTGGACTACATCCATTTTCAGTAACTCAATGTAAAAATACTTTCACATTTTCACATGTGTTTGCTGATAGCGGTTTAATCAACAGATTACCATCGTTCCGGCGAGTTACCGCTTGTGATTACATTTCCAAATTTTACCATGGTATGATTGCGATTTTGGTGTGAAGCTCGTAACTGTCGTCTTGTTAATGCGGGTGCATCTTACCAGAGGAATATTCTCTCAACGTTTTCCAGTCATGATATATGTACTGTTACTGATATATGTACTACGTTTGTTCAGTCCCTGGCTTTGCAGATCACAGCTTTGGACGTCCACTTCAACTCACTTCAGCTTGGTGTTCGAAGGTTGCGCGCTTTTCCCATGGGACGTGTTTGCTGTTGCGGCCAGGTGGAGAACTGTTTCGCGTGCGCTGATGAACCAACCGCGGAATCACCGTTGTCCGACCGCCTCTCTGATTCGGCGGTTTCAACTCGAGGGAGTGTCACGAGTGATTCAGTTACTGTGGTAATTAGCAACTGTTATTTAGTTTCGTTTTTATCGCTGCCGATTGGTTTTGAAGGTGTACTGCGACAGTTCTTACGAGTGCCTTATCATGAGTACTACCATGTGATCAATTATCTATTGATGCACACATGATGTTTGTTCACTCATCTGTTGGCCTAACTTATCGATCAACTTCCTGCCTACGTGTGCGAAGCCAATACAGTATGTGATTCATCCACTAACCTTAGGTGTTTCTGTTCGTGTGTATTTTCTTTGTCAAATGTTACCTAAAGGTCTGTTTGTTTATAAGCACTGCGTAGAAATACGGTAGGGCTGTAACATGGAGGATGTCTGGACTGTACTTACTGTATAGCTCAGGGACAAACAAAATTCAACGTGCCCCACTTTTTTAAAAAATACGATCGTCACCGCCATGACCTTTGTTTGCCTGCATGCGTAACCGTTTCCGCAACAGTCTTTCAAAACTGTTGTCTTGTCATGATCATACACCTTATGGTGTACCTTGGCAAATGAATTCGATTGTTTGTCTTGGCTTGATAGCCAGTTTGGAAGAAAGCAAACTCTGCCCCATGTTCTCGATTATCAGTTGAGCTACATTGATTTAGAGCTTGAAGACCTTGAATCTGAGGACACTTTCATATTCAGCGTTAGTTTCTATCTTATGTCATTGACTTTTCGCTGTTTTTAGGGCATAGTCAAAGGAAAAATAAACCTAAAGACAAACTGGATGGAGATTCAAGATATAGCGCTTCGTGGTTTATGGTGTTTGTTGCGAAACCGTTTCAGCGGCCTCTGTAGCTAAATCCGCGTTACACTGCTCTTCTCTGGATTGCACCGACTTTGTCGAGAAGGTGCTGTTGACGATTTTGTCATCGTGGATGTGCATCCAGCCTACCTTATATGGCTGTGAACCTGCGGGGAAGATGTTCATCAAGTATCTATATGCTATCACTGTGTAAGCAACGACGAGTTTTAGTAACTTATTTTCAGGACTGTGAAGACGCCCATCAGGGACCGAGCTTTCTTGATTACGACGTGTCTCACATGCGTCAATTCATCTCTGGCCACGTCGTACCCTGTTTATGTCTGCTGAGTTAAGCCGGGAGCGATAGTCTGTTGGTCGGTTCACAACCCAGGTTCTAGCTTTGACAACGTTGACGTCAAAACCGGTTTGACTGGGGTATCCCTGGCTGAGGTCCAAATGACGTAAGCACTTTGGGTTGGCAGTACTTATGGACGTGGAAAAAGTCGTAAACGGTAACGCCCACGGTATGACTTGCTCTGTTCCCCAAGTTAGTGATTATTTTTCGTTCATTAATCGTCTTTTCGTTCTATTTTTCCTCACACTTTTTGTGACGGTATGTTCCATATTCTTTTTATTATGTTACTCATGTCGGCTACGCATAATTCCTTAATGTGGTATGTCCCTTTTCCCAAGGTGCACTGATAACTTATCTTTTGACACAATGAGATACGGATGAAAAGCTAGCAAGTTAGTCCGGTTATAAACCACCTGTTGTCTCCTCTAACTGCTGAAAAGGTGTAAATCGAGGTCGCAACGCAGTTGTGCTTGGCAGCTTTATTGTCGAGTGTTCTACACAGAGTAGTCTCAACGGCCAACCCTACAACTAGCTGAATTCACATGTTACGTCTTAAAATACTTCTTGGGGGTTTTCCACGTTCGTCTACGTCGTTTTGGTTTTTCAGGTGCTTCCGATCCAACCGATAACGGTGGTAAACGTACCACTGATTGTGATAGCTTTGTATTGCAATTTGTATGATGTGGCACAGAGTGAATAATAAAAAGTGAGTACTGTTTGACAGGATCAGATAAACGTGACTGTCCATATGCACTATGAACCAATCAGAATACAGCCAACGATGCGCCAATCAGATTTTGGACAATGTAAGAAGGTCCTATTACATTAAAGTGTGCGATTTTGTCTTGATACTGAAGATGGCTTTGACAATCATAATTTGTAGTTTGTACTGAAATGGGGAAGACGGGTTATAGTTTATCAGTCCACGCCAGACGATTAGGAGTTTCGGATAATGATAATTGCATGGTTGATCAGTTGCATTCCGTACTCGTTCGGTATTATAACTAGATTTATAAGTATTTCAATTTTTATTGCTGAGTTATTTGAGACCTTTCGAATGGGACCATTTGCGTCGTATTTCACGTTGTATGTTCAAGATTAGTTCGGTGCTAAATGAACTGGTGTTTTCCCAGGTTTCCAACGAACCTACACTAGTAATCCTCTTTAGCTCCTCGCATCCTTCCGAAATTTGGCTGACTTAGGATTCCACTTTTGGTTTGCATTCTACTAATCATGCCTGACCATTCAACCCGTCCAACCACACACGCCCGATGACCTCACTGGGCGATCACTGGTGAGGTTTGCACACAGACAGTTTTCAACGTGGTAATTCGCCCAAGTTCAAGGTTCAAGGCACTATTAAGGTTGGACCACGTGTTGAAGCTACCATCTATTCGTCTGTTACATTGCACATTATACACATATGCTGCAATTATCTACGTAAGATCATTGACTTGGCAAATACAACTAAGTAATTTCTGGACCGTTTCTATTTTCTCGATTGATAAATTAGATCCAAGCGAGTCAGTGGATACCGCATTACTGATCATTGCTCGTTTTTTAGTTGTGGTTACGTTTCTCCACTGTGCGTCACATCAACATTTTGTGTTGTATTACTTTCTGAGGTTACACTTGGACTTGGTGTTGTTGGGTCACTCAAGTATAAGCTACAACTTTTGACTAAACTCTTTTCTCGTTCTAAAGTTGTGTAATCGGTACTTCTTGTATTATGGTTTCTCGAGCCGGAAATGGCTGGTACATGGTTCCATCTCCGATGTACTGCACTTGTCTGTTGTGTCTTGTCACCACACGAGTAGTTTCACTTGATGATCATTGACAGTTGACTGGTATCTCTCAATTTCACTCATGGCAATGAAAAGCGGATAAACGTAGTGAAATGCGAGCATTGTGCAAACTGAATGATTATTGAGCTTAAAACCAATAAAGAACTCCACAACAAACGAACATGGTTTACCGTAATCAGATGTGGTTATGGGGGTGTGGGACAAACCATCACTCGAGGTACGTTAAGCTAGAGACGTTTTACTACAAGATCGTGGAAACCTAACCAGCTGCAAGTCACCGTTTATTCTGATTTGATTTACTCATCCTTCCCGCATCCTCCCTTTCTCAGTGTCCCGTTATGTTGGAGTTAAGGCCGAGGGTCTGACTCTGATTCATCCGTTCCTTGCTCACACGACCTGTTCTACAATGTCCACCGATCATCCGCAAACGGCGAGTCAGAAAGCATTGCCAGTGAGTGTCCGGATTTAATTGATACTTTGCCGCTTTTGACGCAGGAAGCATATTTCTCGAGATTCACCGATTCGCTGGTTCGCAACGTGTACTCAGCCCTGTGGTTTGATATGGTTTCCACGGTAAAGGCGCGCGCACCGAATGTTCAACTAAAGTCACGTGAGTGATACACTGCCATTGTTCAGTGGTTATGATATTACTAACAGTTCGGTCACTTGTTCGAGACCCAAGTTACCGCGACAGCTTTTATCTAGATTTCCGTAATCTGACAGTATTCGGCTGACGTGCGGTGTGGTCTGCTAAGTGACTAAAGACTCTTGGCAATATAGGAGCATTGACGTCAATCAACTCATTGAACTCTTCTGCACGTAAAAACATGATGTTGATACCAATACTGTGACCAAGACTTCCAGACGTCATGGTTCTTGATTCTGTCGTCTAAGTTCCCAATAATTTTGTCTGTCTTTGGAGTAGTAGTGTTTTTGATGGGGAAATTTGTGTGTGTATGTGTGTATAGTTTCGTAATATGTGATTATCTAGATGGGAATTACCCCCAACTTCTCTGAAATCCCAGAACATACTTATGTGCTGTTCCCTGATGGGGTAGACTGTACTTCGTATACTGCGCATTGTAAATACCCCCTACTGTAATGTTGGGGGGTAACAAGCGGGTGCTTCTCAGACCGACCATTTATCGTCTTCTGACTAACCATGTTTATAATGGTATTGAAAGTGGATAAGAATGATCACTAGTATCCACCGTTTCAAACGACCGATACACTCAATTAAAATAGTTCACGATACTAGACAGAAAGCGTTCCAAGTTGTCCTTCCTGTACAACCCGTTGTGAAAAGCTGCGCCAGTTTGCCTTCAGTGATATGAATTATTCATTGAAGACTACTTTCATTCGGTTGTATTTTCGGCGTTTCACCGATGCTGTCGAATAATGTAGTTACTAAAATAATCCATTGAAGTAATGTGAGTACCATGATGGAGTGATGTTCCGACACGTTATCGTAGTTACCGTATGCCACAGGACTCCCACAATCCTGTTTCTTGATTTATCCCTCGAAACAGACACAACCTGCTACATCAGCTTGCCGTGTGATATGATACACACCTGTGGATGCCCACTGAATCGATGACCCATTATTAAGACGACTGCATATGATTGCCTTTGGAGCATTGCGTGTGTGTGTTTATCGCTTCCTGACATATTCTTCTACCTTGGGGCGGTGATCGGGCTTCTGCGCTGTCGTGATCCGGAGATGTATCCTGACCAGGCTTAGCTCCTTCTAGGTTCAGCCACGTCAGAATCAGCCAGACAAGAAGCAACGAAGGTCATAGGTTTGTATATCGCACTGTTGACCAGAGGTGCTTAGACAGCGAGACACAAAATCTATGAGTATACAACAGAACCATGTTAACAGTTGCAGCACTGCTGTCTTCCGTATCAGGAAGAAGGGAGTTAGAAAAGGTACCCTCAAACAAAGAGCACTCCGATCGCCCAACGGTTGACCGTGACCGCCGGCGTATTATCCAATACGGTCGAACAACCCGCACTAATCTTCCCAAGCTTAATGTGACTAAGAATACATCTGCTGCACGCAGCAGTAATCAGAGCAAGTCCTCAATGTCTTGTTTACTGCGCCCACAAAGTGGGTTAGCCCTTCGCTGCCAAGTGTCAAATCTTAAAGCCACTAGCCTCAATTAAGGTCCCCCAGGAAACCCTACATCCTGTTTCCTTGCAGGTCAGGCTTTTAGATCAGAGGCTCCAGATGGGGTCCACCAAGGCAACCTTGTTTCATTTTGTCCCACAAACCAAACTGTTGAGTCAGAGGCCCAATTTAACGTCCCACTTGTCAATCTGATGCAAGCGTGTGAACACTAGACATTGTCTCTTGGTACGTGGAATGTGCGAACGATGCAACACCGGACGGCCGGAACGCCCCACTGCATTGCTCACTATGGAACTGGACTGCTACGGCATTAATGTCGCAGCCTTGAATAGGACAATGATTGCTGACCAAAGTAACTTCCGGAAAGCCTGTGCTGGATATACCATCGTCCTGGAAGACGATCCTCGGGAGCATGCTGTCTATTTTGCAGTCGCTCCCCACATCAGTTCTTTGATCATAGGATGAACTGCACAGCATCAGCCCTCGAATCATGTCCATGAACCTGCAGCTCGGTAGAAGTAAGTCTGCCATATTTCTTATTGTTTATGTTCCAACTCTGTCACACCGATGACACAACGGATCATTTCTGTGACCACTGTCCATCACAATCCGCTCAACACCGTTAAGTGACTGACAATTTTTTTGGGTGACTTCAACTTGCGAGTTAGACGCGATTTGATAACCTGGTCGGAAGCCCTCGGACATCACGGCGTTGATGCTTTCAACGAGAATCGTGATCGTACGTTTCGCCTGTGTGCTACCAACGAGTTGTCTATCACAAACAACGGACTCCAGCTGGACGTGGACTCATCCACGAAGCGGTCATCACCATTTGCTTGACTACGTGATTGTGCGGACAGCGTGACATTCGTGAAGTGCGTATCACGCGAGTGATGCGCGGCGCTGAATCCAGCACAGACCGCAATCTTATCAGGGCCAGATAGTTTATCAATGGTTGCAAGTCTGTTTGTAGTATATCATCCGAACAACGGCAGAAACGGTATAAGAAGCGATCGCAAAACTGAAAGACAGGGACTACTTTTTAATATGCGGTTGCCGTTCGCCTGAAAGATGCTCTTTTATCTACTACCCCCAAGGATATTTAGCAACACTTTAAGGTACAGATCACCACGGCAGTCATCAAGTCGGTAGGTTTTCATCGCTAGAAACGGCCGAACTGGTTTGACGACGACAATGCAGCTCTCTCCAGTTTGATACCACGGAAAAATAAGACGTTTACTGTTTCCTGAATGAAATCGAACAGTGGGGCCAAAAGATCCGCGTTCCCTAGTATTCGCTGACAACTCACCGGACGGCCTCACAGAATTAAGGGAGACTGATGGAAAAAACAAGTTCAGTCGATGCAGGACTGCACCGATTGCAGACAACACACGGAGTCCTACAACTCGCTGGAGACGTTTCTTCGCTCATCATTCAGTGATTGGCGGGGACTATAGCTTTTTGTGGGCACAACCGGAGGACATAATGTAAGTCTGGCCAAAGCAGTTTGTAGCTTACTAAACCATCTTACAACGATTGATTGGGAGACCGTCAATAGCCTGACTCAGCATGATGTCATAGCTTCACTTGCCTTCGCCCCAGGTTTGGCAGACGTGTACATAGCTGTTGTACAACTATGAGACGAAAAGGCTGCAGGTGAAGATGGATTGCCCCAGCGACTGTTGAAGAATGGTTGCCCAGTATTGGAACTGTGCATTTCTCCGGTTGATTCACCCTATCTGAGAGCAGGAAGTAATCCCTCAAGAGATCATGGATGCCCTGATCGCACCTTTGTTTAAAGATAAAACAATGCGGTGACGGTTATCGGGGCATTTATCTGCTTAACTGCGCTGGAAAGCAGCTGGCAAGAATTCTACTGGACTGGCTCGGTGTGGAAGCTTTGGAGGTCAGCGTTCCTAAGGAACAGCGTGAATTTCGGGTGAGTCGCAGTACGATCGGTATGCTGTTAGCTGCTCGATACATCCAGGAAAGTGTCATAAATGCAACCAGCCGCTTTATGCCTCCTTTGTAGATTTCACCACTGTTCGATTCCGTAATCGGTGACGCATTGTGGGCAGTGTTTGGTAGGTTTAGGTGTCTGTTTAAGTCCGTCAGCTGAATTGGAATGTTGCATGTGGGTATGAGGGACGAAGGTACAGTCGTGTGGATCGACTTGTGATGATTTTGACATTGTCACTGGCGTGAAGCAGGGTTGTGTGCTAGCCCCAGCTCTATTTAGTTTATACTTGACCGCAATGCCAACAACAACACAACAATCTGAAACCGGTGAATCCGTTCACTCGAAGCCCCGCATCATCGATTGCCAGACACCTCATGATAACAGGTCACCAGGTTGACCCAGTTAAATCATTCAAAATATTGTTACGTCAACAGAACCCGAAGCTACTGGCCTTTAGCGAAGCCATGTTGATCAGAACTCACCAGCCGGCGCTATGTGCACAAAAGTGGTTGAAGCAACCCATAGGGTTGCCGTGGTGGTGATGACATAATACGTGGTGTGACTGTATGCGTGTCCATACCCTGTCTATCTCTATTTGTGTGTCATATATAACTCGCATGTTTTACGTTTGCGACTGATGAGAGTAAACGAAATGTTAACATATCGCAACATATGTCTTCTTTCGGCATTGATGAAGTTATTAAAGGAACCCAGTGTTTCACCTTGGGTAGTAATACGTCGACAGATCTGTCCGTGGAGCACGAGTTGCAAGCTCGCTTCGTGCGTGTTAGCGGTACTTCCGAACGTCTTAAACACCGTATCTGGAAGATGCACAGTTTGAAAATGGCCACTAAGTTACTTGTCTACTGCTCACTGGGGCTGTTTGCACTGCTGTACAACAGTGAAACTTGGACACTATCAGCGGAACGTGCGCTATCTGAGCCGTTTCCATTTGCAGTGTCTAAGACGCATCTTGGGTATTCGGTGGTCGGACATGGTTCCGAACACTGAGATACTGCGGCGAACGGACATGGACGGGGTGGAAGCGATGCTGACGTTTTATCGGCTTCGTGGGCTAGGTCACGTCCCTAAAATGGGCGATGACCGGCTTCCAAAACAGCTGCTTTACGGACAAATGAAAACAGGTCAACAATATCGTGGAGGCCAGAAACTGAGATACCAAGATGTTATCCATGTAAGTGTTTCGCGTTGTAGTATCGATTTTAGGTATTGGAAAGACTCAGCCTTGAGCCGCATTCTCTGAAAGAATACGATTTGGACGGGCATCCGAAGGTTCAGTGAGCTACAGTTGCGCTATTATAAATTCAAGCGCGCGATGCGCAAAGGAACTGTGCGTGTCACAGGTGGTGATGACATGGCGTTGCGATGAATGCGCTGGCCTTGCTGGATTATTAGGTCATCAGCGTACTCCGTACGCCGTCGACAAAGAGCCAACAAGTACGATGGGCCCAGTAGGTGATGTCAGTTGTTTTTTTAACCCGTATCAGTCAGTAACTGCCATTGCTTGGCAAATCACCCACCCCCCATTTCAGAAACTTGGGCCCTGACGTCTTCTGTCCATTATTTTCTTCAGCCCTTTGGAATTGATGGATGTCTTGTTTATTTTTCGATCCAAAATTGCATTTCTGCTTTTTTTTCTTCCTTCCCTCTAGGTTGCAATAATGCGTACTGCTATACTAAACTATTTCTGGTCTTACAGTTTCAATATGTTTCTTATCAATTTAGATCTTACTGTTGGAGTCTGTTTGCTTTCACTTGGGTTTTACTTTCATACTAGCCTGTCAACTAGGTAACCGGCGTTGGTCGACTGGATGCAAAGGCCTTCACTCACACGCGATGTGTGAGTGGAACAACGAGTGGTGCATTGTATATCTATCTTGTAAAAACTACATGGGGTTGCAAACGTTTCACAGTATGAGAAAAAAGTAATGTGTAAGGTGAAGTGAACAAATGTTGAAGGATAAGGAAGAAAAGGTTACAACGATGCACACAGAGACTCGCAACACGTGCGCCATTGACTGCAGTTCTTCGCCGCGTCAGACTGCGTCCATTGTCCTTCGGAATTCAGCGGGTAACGCGGAAGCTCCCTACTGAAGCAAGCTTCAGATTGAGTACCTTCATACCCCGAACCGAGGTCATGCGCTGAAAACCGAGCTGCCGCCTCTAGCCTAACCCATCGCTCGCAAATAAGGCACGATGTGGCAGGTAATGAGTTGGTATTCGTAAAATGTGGTCAAACTAACCAATACTGCTTGCTCAGCACACTCCTGTACGGCACTGAGATTTGGACGCTGCACACACGTTAAGAACGCTATCAAAATGCACACACACACAGTCCCAATGAATGGTACGGTTGAAAGCAAACGAACCCGAGTACAACGACTCATGGATGCCAAAACATGGTAGCCATCACCAGCATCATAATTAGTGAGACTTTTCCAAAAGTATTCTCGCAATATCTTATTACTTTGCCTCGCCTCCATTTTTCCTTTACAAAACTGAAGTCTGTGTGCACTGTATATTGTTAATTCGATCAAACTTAGTGAAGATCGTTTGATTCTTAAACACATACGGAGAATGTACGAACGTATGCTGCGTCCCAAAAAGACGTTCTCCTTTAGTGCAGCAAAACAAACAACCGATACTAATACTACTCACTTTTCCCAATCCATTTGCACGTTTTTATGGCAGAAGTGAAATACGACTCCATGCAGCTCAGCATGGAGACGGAAGACAATCCATTAGGCGACATACGGTTGGCGGCACCCGTTTAGGATAAACCTGTCACAGTGACAGAAGTCGAAGGAGGCTTGCGCACAACTTGTGCTACGCCATCTGCAGCGACGATTGGGGCTTTGGGCTGAGCATTTCCAACAGCAGCTCAAATGGCCTCCCATGCCACTGACTATGCCTTCGGGGTCTGCCTATGCTCGTCTGTCTGTTGATGTTTTTCCACCCCCGAAATCATCATCATCATCATAGACAGCAATATATCAGTGATTCACACTGATGCTTAACTGCCACTCCCAAAAACAGAAGTCTCTCTCGAGATCACGTTTCTGAAACGTCACGAGGCACCCGGCCCAGACGAACTCCCTTCTACCACTTTTGTAGACGGAGGTCCAGCCTTAGTTAAAGAGGTGACGACTCTGCTTTGGAAACTCTGAGCCAGTGAAATTGTTCCGAATGACTGAGTTTTGGACTAACATTGTCCTCATTTTCAAAAAGAGTTCACGCACTGTGTGCAAATCCCAGAAGGATTGACCTGATCCATATTGCTTTGGAGTTGTTTGCAGCCATTGTACTTCGTAAACCAGGCGAAACGCGCGTAAACATATCCGTGAGGAGCAAGCTGGGTTCTCCGTCCTGGCCCTGGCT
>LOND01000569.1:56579-87331 GCA_014220965.1 Paragonimus kellicotti | reverse complement strand
CAAATCCTGTTCTTGATAATTGTGTCAGAGCTTCGGTTATCATCCATATGGAGCTATTAACCTTGTCTCTACCACTTCCAACTCTCTCATCGGTCACATTGGGCAACGAACTCCGAGCTCATAGAAAGACCCTAATACAATAGGATCCTTATCCAAGCCGGAATTTGCACTCCAACCTTCGTGTTTATAAGACTGCTGTCTTAACTACACCTCCAATAACCTCGCACTAGACGTGACCGACCTATCATTTCTAAACGCTTACTCGCAACCTTTTGTGATAAGTGATCAGAATCCCCGATCTTCTCGATAGAAGACGCATTAACTGTCCTGTCAACTCCAGTCGACAACTCTGTGACCAGGAACTTCTCAGTTAGGTTGTAGCCACGAACTTCATTCAACCAACTGAGCAGAATATTTAGTTTGGAGTGAATTTCGCGGATTTGGATTATTTCATATTGAACATCATCCGCATTCGATCATATTCCTCGCATTCAGATAAGCCTTCGTAGGGATTCACTAGACTAGAGTTTCGCTTATCAGTAATGCATGTTCTTTTCCGAGTCGAAATTTGCGAAATGAGCCTTCCGAAAGGCTTATCTGACTACAAAGATTGTGATCGAGTGTAGGTTGTGTTCAATTTGAAATAATCAAAATCTCTGAAATTCAATTCAACTAATAGGCTCACGCTGGCTTCTAACCTACCCCTTAGTTCCTCGATCATATTCTCATTTCAGCTGTCACTGAGTTTTCCGAATGCTTACAGTCAATTACACATCGTTGTTCTTGCATGTCGAACACTACCCTTACCTTATTATTCGTTAGATTGTCTAAGTCGCTTCCTTTACACTTCAGCCATATGTCCATTAGTCAATGTCTTAACTGTGCTCATTGCGAGCTCGGAGTATTCAAACAGCCGTCCTGTCCCATACTGTTCTTTGGCGTTGATTTTAACGTCAAACTGTGTTTATATAAGCGTGTTGCCTCTTCAAATGTTTACTCTCTCTAACGTTTCATGAGATCATATGTGTGATTGTTTGAGCTAGTGACGTGCGTTGCGCCCAAGTCGTTAGTTCAGTGTTTAGAGGGTTCTTTTTATACTTTATATCTTTGTATTCCAGAAGTATTCGAGATATCCGTTATGGTCTGTGTACCACAGCAGTAAGTTATGAAAATTCCTGGGTAGTGCTTATCGTACGCCATTAGTTTGGGGGTGTTATTGCCCTTACTGCGGGCATTCGCGAAATATGTCTAACTTCCCCTCTTTACTTTTTTCACATTCGTCAAACATGTTTGACAATCTTATTCTTTCTGGTGCTCTACAGGCGTTTCCGTGATATTTTTTAGTTGACGACGGTCTGTTATGTGCCAATTTTCCCGGTTTGATTCACACTCGGTGGTTTGAACAATCAAGCTGTGCGGGTTTGCCCAACTCAGTGTTGAAACGGATTGCTCGCTCTATCTTCACTGGCCCTCGAACTGGTGGCCTGGTTTTGCCCATATTACAGCGTGTCTCGTCCACGATCTTGAATAGACAACAGAACCCCCAACAGAATTCAGAGTTCGCTCCCCACAGTTCTGTCTTCCCTTTGCTGGGAATTTCTTCCCAGTTTCCAAATGAATATTTCAAAACGAAAGGTCAGTTGTACGCACCATACATGTGTTTTCTCTCTTTTCACTTCTTACACATGTGACAAAGTTTTTTCCCTGCTATAGGACATCACCTTTGCGAATGTATTAAAAGTTTTTTGTCGCGCATCACTTTAGAATGACGTCGTAAAATCAGTGGTTATTGTTATTATTGTCATTGTCATCAATCACAGTAGTACCGTGGTAATCAGCACCAGGAACTTACTTCCACGAAAGCAGACAATAAAATGTTAAAACAGATCCCGATAATAAAGTAGAGACTGGCCTTATGCCTAAGAGGTGGTTGTATCTGTTGCTGCATACACACATTTGTTTTAACTTTACTCGCCACCCATATGATATACAGATACTGATGTAGTGAGGAGGAGCGATCGTACTATACTACTCACACCACTGCTATTCAGTAGTGGAACCAGAGCATAGATTTTGACATTGAAGTAGCCGCAGGAAAAATACAAGAAACATCGGAGTGCAGCATCGCATGAAATGGTTCTTGGTACGTAAAGGAACTGAGCATTGGCGTCTGTGGCAACCGTGACGTTCTGGGCCCAGTACCGTACGCAGATGAGTGTTTTGTTTGTTGTCATGTTGAAACGCATAACCCGTGTTGCTTTCCTGAATAAACAACCCTTGCGCCATCCGCGTTCTTGGCTCACAACACTGAGCGATAAGTTCATCTTTGACCGACTTATTCAACGGTGCTATTTATTCGCATGCCAACATCCGTGGTTACTGTCACGATTGCTTCCAAAAACAAGGGGCAAAGAAATAAGAAAACGATGATGTTCATCGCCGTTGCACAATAAACATTTGTCTGCTTTTAAAAACTTCACCGATTGCCATACGTTATTTGTTCGGAATGTTTGTTGTGGACAGCCAAGTTTATTGGTACATACTTTGTAGGTAGCAGCAAGTATGATGATCCTGTTTTGACCGGTTGATAACATGGCCTATTCAGCCTGTCTGAAGTGTCGCCCAGAGGATGACAGGGAAGCACATTAACCGCGAACTTGACTGTATGGATTCTCGGTAGAATGCACGAAGTCGTCTCAGGTGTTCTATTTACGGTCACTATCAGGTTTTTTGCTGGCATTGTCTTTTTCCTTCGATGCCCGCATTGTAGTGAAGCCATTTATAAATTACTAGTGTTCAGTTATCTGGTGCTCGATTAGCCGCGGAATCTAGGATTCGATTCTCTTCTGTACTGTCCCAGTCAGTTTACTTTTTCGATAATACAACTAATTCTAACGAAGTTATCCTAGTTGACATTCATTGTCATGCAGACAAGCCTCATATGAGAAACGCAGATATCTCATGAAGGCACGATTTTGAGTACATTGGAGCTAAGGCGCCTGTGTACGAAAGACCTATTACTTAATTCAGTTAGTTTTAAAATGAACTGAACATGAAGACGAGGTCTGTGAGTGGTCATCTTCAATTACCGTCCTTTTGTGTTGGGTGTACTTTTTTGTTTTACTCTTCTCATTGATTCCGCTACATTTCCCTGATGGTAGCCACAGCTTTTTTAAACCCTAAACCGAGAGTTCGTTTATACTGGTTCACTTGATGTCCATCTTTTATGTGTGCTAAATGTTTAAAATGCCAAATTTGGTTTCTGATTCTGTTTCGCTTGCCAGCCCCAACTTTGTGTCACGCTGTCGTATCAGACTTCAACGTTTTGATAACCCCAAGACTGTTCGAATGGCTTAGTTCAGTCAGCTCGTCTTTGCATTCAGCTCATCGGTCTGACCTACGGAGCCATGTCTGTCCAGACCCAGTTGCTCGCATTCTCGGTGTGATTCCCCTGAACACAGTGTATCCCTCAGCCCCACAACACTGCCCTATACGTTGGCTGTAAGTCTTGGTAAGTATTGAGCATATCTTAGAGTTTTTCAAATATTTTGTGTGCATGCACATACTCTGGTTTCTTGTTCAGGAAGACCACTTTTTTCGTCCATAACTGCCCTATTCCTCGAGAACACGATTTTATCCAATCAGACTGTGCAAAACACTCAGAGCCGTCCAGAGATAACTTTCGTTTTTTACCTGGCTGACGTTTATTCTGCTATGCTTATCAATGCCTCGGTGACCTTAACTACCATTTTTAATAACCATCTTCCAATTTTCCGATTCGAGGATGTTTGTAAGTCACCGCGCATAGTATAAATGTCCTGTATTTTTCTCCCTGTCGCACACTTTTTGGAGCGGAACAAGTTGACTTCTTGTATTCGTCTTCTAACATTCACGTTAACCTCAGGACCAAGGTTTTCAGTTTTCTTTATTACAAGAAAAACAATTCGATTTCTCCCAAGCGCATTACTATTCCGCGGACGATCCAACTTATTCTTAACTGGGGTTTACAACATTCCTTAAGCATCGGCTCACTAAACCCAGAGAAAGCCAGATACGTGAAGAACAGGCAGGATTCCGATCCGGTCGAGGGTGCGTTGACCACATTTTTACCTTGCGACGGATCTTGGAACATCGGCACTCTTATAGGCAGCCGACGGTCGTGGTCTTTTTGGACCTGAAGGCTGCTTTCGATTCAGTTGCTCGTAACGTTCTCTGGAACTGTCTTCTTCGCAAGGGAGTACCAGGGAAATACGTGAATCTGTTGAGATCACTGTATGCTCACTCTGCAAGCAGGGTGAGGGTTTATGGACAGCTGTCTCGGGCATTCATCACTTCTAGTGGTGTTCGTCAAGGGTGTCCGATTTCCCCTTTCCTGTTCAATTTTGTCATGGACGACATTCTGGAGGGTGCGCTTAAGGAGTCCAGTGGACTTGGTGTTGAGCTTCTTCCTGGCGCTCGGTTGACCGATCTGGAGTACGCGGACGACATTGTCTTACTTAGCCCCTCTGCCGAAGACATGCAGACCATGCTGAACAAGGTGAATGACCGGGCTGGTTTGTATGGAATGCGCTTCGCACCTTCAAAGTGCAAAGTGTTACTTCAAGACTGGGGCATTTCCACTCCTACTTTCTTTATTGCAGGTAATTGAGACTGTGGACAGTTTCACATACTTGGGTAGCATTATCTCGTCAGCTTGTAATATTGCTGATGAGATATCAACGAGGATAGCAAAGGCACGAGTTGCCTTTGCCAACCTGCGTCATCTGTGGTCGGAAAGACGTTCGATTGTCGCTGAAAGGAAGAGTATATAATGCTTGTGTGCGTTCTGTTTTGCTCTATGGTTCGGAGACGTGGCCTGTTCGCAAGGAAGATATCAACAAGCTTGCTGTATTTGACCATCGTTGTCTCCGCCAGTTAGCCCACATTAAGTGGACTGATCGCGTGAGCAATACGGCAGTTCGCCGGCGCGTATTCCGGAACTCGGATGCGCGATCGATCAGGTCAACTCACTACGTCAACCTGCGCATGGTGGTGTCACGTACTCCGCATGCCAACTGAGCGTTTACCATACCGGGCATTATATACTGAGACCACCAACAGTTGGGTGAAACCACGTGGTGGTCAAGCGACAACGTGGTCACGAAATATGAGAACCCTGACTGCTCCACTGTAAAGTGGGTAGGTGTCGCCTGCCTGGATGGGGTCCTCGTGATCACTCAAACCGCTGGTTGGAGACGCTATCCGAGATGGCGGGTGTCGCAGTCAATGGCGTACCTGCATCCATACCATTTCTAGTTCTTTTGCTTAGACTTCTATTAATTTTCAAGTAACGTTTTCTTCTAGGATATTCCACGTCACTGTTGAGGTGAGCGGCAGCCCGAGCCACAGTACCTTTTGGTCAGGCTCATGGCTGATATGATGATGATGATGAGTAGGGTGACATTGTCAATACAATCAGGTCTGCCATTTCGTCTTTTAGTTGGTTCTGTTTATTAGTTCTTCTGACTAGACAAGTTATTTTAAAAAACATTCATAATCTGAAGAACTCCACGGGAATGCCTTGCATACCCCACTTGTCTGTTTATCTAGCACACTCACACAAACCTTCTCGGTGGCTATTTTCTTGTTGTTATCTCCTGAATACACCGTTCTTTGATACCATTTCATACTGTTCCAAAGTTCATCAAGTGTAACCGCATTTGCTTACAATGTTAGTGTACTTGACGCTTCTGCCTAATCTAGCGTGATTGCTGCCGCCGCGGTACCTTATAGGCTCACTCCAACAGATAAAAGCCGAGACCTTGTCTGTACTGATCACACTTTTGTTTTCTATCATATAATTTGTATGTATTTTTTGTCCCAAAGTTGTGGCTTCCGTTTATCATGACTCGTTTACGCCTACTATTTGCCGATGTTCTCTGGCTTTCGATTCGCCTGACGGGCAGTAATTCTAGGATTGTACTGCGACTCAGACAGGTGCACCAAAAACCACTGAATGGTTTGCCTCCAGATTTCCATTAAAATGGGACATTCGCTGAATTGTTACTTTTCTTCCTTAGTACAAGTAGCATGTGATAAATTTGTTCGGCCTTACCTCTTCCGTCCATTCTGATCACTGGCGATTTCTTACTAGTCACTCTGGCCGAATGTCTCCGCATTAGTGTGGAAACAACTCTCAGTTACCTTCAGTTTACTGACAGTGTTGACACACTCTGTAACGCTGTACAAGCTTACCAAGAAAGTTTGGATACGCTAGTGGTGTTGATCGTTTCGATCCGTATTTTGTTCTCATAAAGATCAACTTTTTGGAAGCTTACCGTCGTAGTCAAATGAAAGCAACACTTTGAATATTGCAGTGAAGCTGTTTACCTAACTACCCGTACCACCTTTACGCCCGATTTATACAAGTGGCTTTTTATTAGTTTGAATTCGATGACAACCAAGAGCTTAGTAACGAGAGTTATGTAAGAAAATCATGCGCAGTTTGCAAAACCAAGCACCATTAAGTCACTCCATCGAAAAACCTTTAGTAAATGATGTTGACCGTTCTAAACGGTCTCATATCTGGACCGTCTCACCACCAGACGAAGGATTTATTGACATTGGTTCTTGAGAATGATTTTCCATATGCTACACACCAGTGTTAACGAAGTCATAATGGATGCAACATCTTTTCATCATTTTCGTTCGGCCATATATATGATTAATTTTTCAACGGACTGGGTAGGATGTTCCAGTTAGATGGTGCTAACATATGTGCACGTCGTTTGTTGTTTCTTCTTCTTCTTCAGAGTCTACCATTAAACAGCCGCTGGCGCGAATTAGTTCCCCGTCAGAGTTCAGCAAACGATCGGACCCTCTCAATGGTCATCAACCAAATAACCACATTCGGCGGTTCGCTGTGAATAATGGCGACTCCTCAAAACACACGTTTGTCTGCTCAAAGTTCCTACAGTGCATCGCACCGATTGCTTTTTGACGAAAAACAGCAACGTCCCTCAGTTGATCTGGGATACGGAAACGTGGTGTTCCGTTCGACGTTTTCTCAATGGCATTCACGGTTTATTCACTCAGTTGAACATACAGGTACGGCAAGCGATGCAGTTTGGTTGGTTTGATTTTTATTACTTCCAGTGGTAACTCGACCATTTCTTTTTATTAGGTACGCAATTCATTTTCAGTTGTTTTTTGCTCTTAGTTCACGCTGTAGTGTAATGTGCCTGCCAAAAGCTGCGCTCCTATGATGTAATCGTGCATGCAAAGCTTAAATTAATTGATCTGATTTTCTTAGGTCGTGTTGTACACATCAAAAAGTACTGTACAGTATTCTTCCCTGACACTACAATCGTGTTTTAGCTGGTGGAACACGAATCGCTCAAGCTTTTCGGTGGCAAGCACACAGTTGTAACAGAGTTAGCATACTTAAAATGTACGGTTGATATAGTTCAAAGTTACAAAAGTTCCATTTCAGTGTTATTTTTGTTCCACTAACCCCAAGCGGTTTATGATCGAATTATTATCCTGAGCACAGGTCAAATTGGTCGTCGCATGCGTTTCTTGGGTGTATGCACCATAGAACAATCACCTCACATTTTGCAGTACTATCTGAGTTTACATTCAATATTAATTTCTTGTTGATTGTTTATATTTGTAATTGTTCAAACCGGTTAGTGTAAACGCTTGTCTGAACACATACTTTGACTCATCCCATTTTCGCTTCCGACAATCTTTCTGTGTTATACACCCGTTTTTAAAAACTTACATTTTTAATTTTTTTCTATGCACATTTCAGTTTTTAGTTCTACCTTCCAAAATGACTGTTGTCACGCAGAATCCCAGTCCAGCGTTTGTTTGCCAGATTTTTGACGTATCTGGATTTAGCCCGTTAGATCTGGCTAACGATCATCAGGCACTTGAAATCGTTCTTCCGAAGTTGCAACTAGATAATCAAGCCCGCGATGTGTCCGTTCTTGACACACATTCAACGTTCAATCCTATCGGTCTGAAGATTCCAAATGTATCGTGGACACAAGCCACATGTCAGTTGCCTATTTTACGATCGCTTTCGAATTCCAATATCAACACCACCAGTACTCCAGAGACAGTTGTCCCGTGGTTTTTGCGCGCTTCGGATGCTTCGTTCAAACTGAACGGTCAAACGCTTTCTTCGGGTAGCTTACTGGCCACCTTGATCGATACAGTCCAGTCTTGTACGCATTCTACGTCAACCATTGACTGGTGCCTTCATGTGCAATTGGTTTTAGACGAACCCGATCACCGGCGGGATATTTTGTGTATACCAACGTTGGAACAAATGTTCCAAGCGGTTAATTCAATCACCTTTCTCGTTGCAGGACTGCGACAGACATTTTCTAGTGTATGTCAATATGTGTCTTTCTCTGCTTATAAGGACGATTTTCTGTTTGTTCTATCTCTGTATCTTTTGAATTGTTACTTGTGATCTAGCGTTAACAGACTTTTGCGTAATGACTAGTTTTCATCCCCTATTATTATTGTAAACTTTTAAATCCTGAAGTCTTCCTACATGCCATCGAAGGCTACATCTGAGCCGATTGCTGCTATGTAGTCCACATTTTGAAACAAGAAAGCAATTCGCTAACAGATTTTACCATGGCTGTTATACCTAGGAAATGCCGTGTGATAAATGCACTTCGTAGACTGTTTTGTCGCAGACGCGTTAACTGTTTGAAATATGTCGATTTGACTGTTTACTATAATATACCATCGTATTGCATGATAGATAACGTAATCAGTGCATGTGTGACTTAGAAATAACTTAGTTTTTACGTATTTATGTTCATACTAACTAGCTCACCATTTGACTTGTTCTGCCTCATTATTCTACTGTAATGTTGCAAATTACTTTCACATGTTCTGTTATTTTATTCTAATGTCGTAGCTGTTAACCTAATTGTTCATTAGCAGTTATGCTTCTACTCAACAACTATCAAAAACGGTTCTCATTGCACAGATCCTCGTGATGCAGGTCGATTGAGAAGGTGCATGAATACTTCGTCATATTTCTGTTCTGATAGATTAGGTGTGATTCACTTCAAGTGATTACCGTAGATCGAATTGCGCTACGGCAATCCCCCATCATATTTATCAGATGAAAGAGTTAGTGAAATTCGAACCCATACTTATATTCTTGCGTCAAAATTGATAAAATGTCTGCATTTGTGTTCTCTTAACCCCATTCTTCTGATAGATACACTGTGACATAGCTTTTATGACGTTATTTATGTTCTGTTTATTGTATACAGTGGACCGCTATGTTCGAGTGGATTCGTACTGATTTTAATGGACAACTCATGTCACGAGCGAAGACGGCATTCAAACCTAACCCATGTTTCTCATCGACCGCTTCTTCGTGCTATGAGACCTCAGCAAATAAAATATCACTCCAACGTTATTCTGCGTCACTTTGTGGTAGATATCCAGTGCCACCAATTACAGGAGTCAAACATCAAATTGAAGTTTTATCCCAGTCGCCATTGCTGATTATTACTACCAACGCACCACCAGTGAGATTTTGGATTCAGTGCTCTTTGCCACGTGCCATAGGTTGTTTCATACTCTCATCTGATTGTCCTGACGAACGGGCTGTCCTCCATTGGTTTGTCAAGGGAGCCGTGTTCACAGTGGATCTGAAACAGGATTCTGCTTCGTTCGAAGTCAAACTTGGTGCACTTTCTGCTGAACTTCGACGCACAAATGAGTAATCTTGTGGTGTTTGATACCCCATTTTCAAAGTTTGTTCATCTTTTTCTTCTTATTTGTTTCACCGCGATATTCTTCTCCATCTAAGCTGTTGTTATTGTTGACGGATTCGTTTTTCTTAATTAAGCGGATAATTTCTCCCTAGAATATGCATACGTGCACATCAATTGTTGAAATGCTTGCGTTTCATTTTTGGCTATATGAGACTGGCACGGTAATCCGTCGGAAAAACGAATTGATTGTTTCCGGTTGCCGATTAATGTTACCATGTTTATTTCGTGTTAGCCAAGACGGTCAGCCTTACAATTAGCTATTAGTTTGCTGATGAACTCGCAAATGATCGCCACCTAATTTCATGCAGGTGCATATAACGTCAACTGCAGACCATTAAGTCAGTCATTGACTTTGCTAATTCAACGGTGAACTGTAAGGACGCTTTGCCACCCAATTTACGCTTTTGTCTATTCCATTCTGTCCCATACAATGTTGGTTTTTATACAGTGCATTATTAAAGATCAGACAACGTGGATATACCAACCACATCCACATCTTATCTTTATTCCAAAGTTCCAAACCATTTTTCTTATTGACTTCCATCTGCTGGTCTTGCCAGACTCGATTTGTTATCAAGTTTCTGTCGTTTAGCTTCGTTTTCATTTATTAATCGGCACATTCATATTTATGGTAGAAACGTGTATTTTGTAAACTGACCTCATTGATGCCTGGTTTTTACCCACCGAGAATAAAAATTGCTCCTGTTTACACGATTGCCGCTGATGAACGTCCCAACGCAAATCTCGTTAAGTATCTCTTGCTTTTGTTTCCAATTGCAGACGAGTCATTCCTTTGTTATCCCCACTGGAATCTTCTTTTCGAACGTTTGATGATCGTGATCTGGGCGCCAGTCAATCTTCCTTCAGTGTTTCTCTACCAACGTTGAATTCCCGAACACGGAAATGTTCATCATCTCGAAGTCATTTTGCTGACGTAGATACAACTTCCAGTACGTTTTGCATGTCGGAGTCTTCGTTTGTTACAGTGGGTGTGTCGCCAACTCTGTTTGACACCACTGAGCATCACTGCCACAGTTCCCTACACACGGAGGGTTCGTTGGACCCAGTACGTACGGTTTTCCATCTAGTTTGTCATCTCTCCTGCAAATCATCCACCGATGGACAATTAGCTTCTATGCGCGTTCCTTCAGCTAGTTCGCCTTCTGAGATAGAACCTGTCATCCCGAATCTATTGATTAAAGGACTTCTACAACCACTTGATGTGTTTATCTGTCCAACCTTAATTGAACAATTGACGAAGCTTTGCGGAACAATGGATACCGGATCGCAGGATGCGTTTCCTCGTTCACTTTCTTCTGTTACGCTGAGTCAGAAAAGCGGTTGCATTGGTCGTTCAGTCCAACCACACGTATTGATCAAATCGTTCCGTGTGTTTTATCCTTTGTCGAGGGTAGGTGTATTCTTTTGTGTTCAGCAGTGTTATTTAATTTATTCTTGAGCAAACTTGTATACATTCGCATGTTTTTGAGCATTCTGGTGGAGTCAGTCGACAAAACGTTCACATAAACTGAACATCACTCACAGTTAGTCGTAGCTGTCGCATTCCCGTAAACTTCTCCGTTAACCTCTTTTGAAAGGAACTGACCGCATGTGACAGCTTCGGTCACTTGGAGTAATATTCAATTTCTGTTGACCAAAGGCCCGTACCACTCACCAGTAATCCACAAGGAGATTCATGTTTGGCAGTGTGTTTGTTCGCTGAACTGTCTTACATGGACGATAAGAAATCGCCCTAGCTTCACGCTTCTCATTGATATTCACACTTGGCAGATTTGTTGGACGATAGATGTTCTTTGTGAGAAACTGTCTTTCATATTCGGTTCTTCAGGTGGTCTTAAGATGAATTGCTGCTATCTTCTGCTTTATTTGTGCTACCCTCGGGCACTCGGTTTGGTTTTCTAATGCTCCCTTACTTGTATCTGCTTTCGCGTTTGGACCAATTCGTCTCAGTATAAACCCATTCAAAAGTACCTTCATAATTCGCTATCAACTTACTCGGAGCTCTATCGACTGTTGTCAGTCAATCCTACTGCGTTTTGAGCAGGGTGACACATATAATCACACTTTTGCGTTCTTTGGATAGTGCACTACTCATACGGGTTCGCAGTTATCACATTTAGACAAAACGTTCTTGCTGGTCCCTTCCAAAAAGAAGTACTTGACTCGGGTTTTGCTCTTGCGAAAACGCAAACAATTCACGCTCTCGCGTCGACAGATAACTGACCTATACGGAATATCAATAAATTTTTAAACTGTGTAAACCCCAAGGATGGTAAATTATACTGGTGCTGTGCCCGCTTTACCTGTAGACTGTGACTCAGGAAACACCGAATTGGGCTTTGTAATCTTGTAAGTGTGAGGCGATCGTCTTGATCACTCATTCGACCCCACATTGTACAGCTGAGTAAACTTCAGTCGTTTATGAGTAATTGTTTGTGATCCCAAACCTTAAGACCACAAAGGTTACAGTTTATCTCTGGGTAATGTGTTCTTGATGGAACTATATGTGTGACAGCAGCGATACACCGTTCTCTTGTGTACTATATGCCTACTTCGTTAGTTTTTTGTGTATTCATTTCCAGCTGTCGATAAATGTTCACAGTTCGTTTTGTGCTACCCTGACAGGGCATAGGTGTCGCTGTGCATATTCAACCAAAATTCTTATCTACCTTTATTTTCAAAGGTTCTGCCCCGGTCGCGACAATCTGAACCGGACACTTTAGCGTTCTGTTGCGAATCAGTCGAGCTGACACCTCTGGTGGGAAACGAACTCGAACGCCCCGTGGTTCATTTATCATACATCACATCTGATGATCCTACTTTGACTTCGACTGCGCTTGCAGCAGATTCATTGTGTCCTACGCTTACATTAACTGTGTCGGTTCGAGGCTTGAGCTTTCGAGTAACGGAATTTGTCTCACTGCTACTACCTGAGGGATTTATCGTCGATCGTAGCACAGAAGGCCGTTTCACACCTTTTAACAACTTGTCTTCAACAGTTTTGGCCGAACGACAAAATCCAGCACGATATTGGAATCAAGGCATCCTTCGTGCCAGTTGGTAATATGTTTGAGTATTTCTTGTATAATGTCGAATGTGTGATAATCGTGTTTTAAAATCTGCACACCGTACCTAAGTTTGCCTCGGCAGCCATAAAGTCAAAGTGTTATATTTGTTTGGTAAACGTTTGGTTAACTTTTGGGTTTTTACACGTCTACGATTTTGTTATCACTCTAATTGTATCTAGGCCCGGCCTATAACATAGGACTATCGAAACCTTTTCACACGTGGTCAAGATAACAGGGGATCAAGAATTCACCCGTCAGTTTAATAGGCAGCTCTGTTGTCCTTGCTTGGTTTCGACGAATCCAATCGATTTGTAACTTCTATATTTTGAACGAAGACGTGTTGCTGCTGGTGTACATTTTAAAGAAACACTGTTCAAATGCATGTGTTGTCAGAGTTTATCTACAGCGTATATCCCCTCCGTATCATGAGTTGTACTCCTATCTAATGGAGTGGGACGTCAGTTGTATCGCGCATTGTTTCATACAGCTTCCGGCGGCTGAAGAAAACCACTAGATAACCGAGCTATTGTGCTATCCCGGAATGTGAAAGCTGGGTCTCACCGTCGCGCCATATTGGTGGTTGTTGCCTGCGTAGTTAAGGAGTGCGCAATTGTGTACTCAGGTGTTGGGACCTAATCTCAGATATGGCAATGTCACAGTCAAGTGGCTGGCCTGTATTAACCAAATTATTGGTTTTCCATGAATTCGTGTTATTTTAGGTTGTTTCCTCTCTAACCATTCACCATTACGCTTATCACTGTCAAATTTAATGACAGCTCGAGTCATAGTATCCGAAAGTAGTGGTGAATGTTGAATACGAATGAATTGTGTGTATCACGGTGGGATTAGTAGTGGGATTTTGAGTGGTATATTCGTTTTGTTTTTATCTCTAATTGATCACGAGTACCGGCATGATGAAACTGTGGAAGTGGCACATTAGGAGATTTTGAAGCTTTTACAATTAAAGATTGAGACTACGAGCGTTAACGCTAGACGTAACCCACCCTATCATTCATCTGTGTCGTATGTACGTCTTGATTTGACTCCTTGTACGAGGTTATTTTAGCCGGTAATGAATTTGCTTGCATATTTCTTTCTCTACAGGAACTGTTTACCTCACCCCGCTCCTGCTTGGCCTATCATACAGACATTCAGTGTAACTTTATCCTACGCGTCTGCCGTTCAGGATTCACAATCGGTAAATGATCCTTACAAATACAATGTTAAATTCATATCATATTTTTATAGACTCTTCTTTTGATGAACATTTCCCTACTGCTCTCAGCTTTCCTGGGGGACGGATTGTAATCAGTCGTTTTCTGGTTTCCGCTTTACCCCTGGCCGCCGTGACTCTGCAGTCATTGCTGATCATCTCACGGAATGCAAGTTAATAAATAAGAACACATGTGTAAGGAAAATCTAAACAAAAACGATGAAATTTGACAAATAAGGGTCAACATTCTTCGTTGTCATTGACTACGACTCTGCGTGCTGTTGAGCGTTTCGAACCATTAATGTGAATAGCTGCACATTGCGCGTTCTGATTGGCGGCACCTCTCTACTTTGGCGATTGTTCGTTATCATACCGTTATCCGCTTGAGCGTCCGTTATTCTGAATGTTCTTATCTCGGTCTAGGATGTCTCACAGTGCAAGTGTGACTCACTAATTTGCTTGATGACAACCACTTGCATTGTGATGCGGTGTTATTGATACTTAGGCCAACTCTGGGCTGCTGGCTGTTGTGTCATTTTATCTGAACAGATCGATTGTTGGTCAGATTTCTTATCACATACTTCTCCTGACTAATGCAATGCATGCGATTTTTTGTCAGTTGCTTAAGTAGCTGACTCCTTCTTTTTAGATTCTCATTAAACACGGCAGACATCTTATTCCTTCCACACCAAACTTCATTTGCACTATGGTACCATCCTTTTTCTTCACATAGAGGTGGGTTCAAATTACTAACATGGCGATTGATCCGATATGAAAGAATTACATGCAAGTTTACTGCTGATGCATGTCGTTTTGTCTCTTCACTGACCATACGTGTTGTGCCGGGCTGTCAGTGCGTTTCAGTGGTGATTTACGCGACAAACCTGAATAGCTGTGTCTTGACAACTGTCCAACTCATCCGTACTAGCCATAAGGGGGTTTGCTGTTTGAATAACCTGCACTCTATCGAATAGATTAGACCTACGTTGGACTCGTCTCCATCAGCTGGCTCCATGTTTTTTTAATGTGCTGTGTGTTTTCCGCTCATTACCCCCTAATCCTTGACGCACGTTAGTTGATTCCAATATACCACGTGCATCACGAAACGATGCTATTCATAAAATGCGATCTCTCGAAGCTCCTACAAAGGGATCGCAAACCCCGTGCTCAGCATATGCAACTAGAAGTAGCTACTACTTCCATAAATTCCCGGAACCTACTCCATATGATTCAAACTACTGTCATCAGCAAAATATTATGCCAAACAGATGGTTTAGTGACATGTGACTTACAATGGCACCTGGAACACTAGGCAAAGCACCCTTGTTTACAACTTACTAGGCCCTCCACAGCAACTATTCTTCATTGTGGGTTTGAACGTGCTCTTTGATCTGTACCTGTAGACACCTTCAAACACGAAGATCCAGATGGAGCTCCGGCTTCTTATACACCACAAGACACGCTTTTCGGACCATCTTATCTCGGTCGATTTGAGATTGGTGGGATCGCACTCGGTGGAAAATGTTAAGACTGTTAAGACTGTTTCTTCGTCCCAAGGTAATCGATGGTCCACAAATGATGGATATTAACCACCGAAGAATCGGTCTAATTCTGCCGTTTTTTGTTCGGCCGTATAGGTTATTCGATAAACGTACAGGGTAATGTTGCGAGGAAGAAACTGGATTTTATGCAAGGCATGTTTGTTACATTGACGATTTATTTTGTCAGCTGATCAACCACAACTGCGACCAACAGTAATTATATTCTTTTTATTATCACAGCAGTCTTCGGTTGATTAGACAGAGCTTATTTGTAAGGTTACTAGTTGAAGGATGCGATACGTGATACCTGTATCCCTTCTGAAAGTGCTTTACAGTTAAACCTCAGATAGAGTTAGAACTTATGTTAATCTGTGGCCAAACTTCACCATCTTCAACGGAGTTTAGTAAAGTTTTCTCGTCGCTCTTTTCTTCTTCAACTTCCTGATCGCTGATTTACTGTGCAAAACTGTAAATGACTTCCAGTAGTGACGTAGAAATGGGACAGCTTGCCAATTCTGTGGTAGGTTTCGTTCGCTCTCTCACATTGTTTTGATCGTGCACTCAGTCCGTTTACTCCCGTCCTCCGTTTACGTACCAACCCAACTATCTAGCGTTACATCTACGGCGACGCGCTTGAACTAACGATCCCAGATAATGTTGTTGTGTTCGCTGACTGCAAACTGCTCAAACGTCTGTCTTCTGTCATCCAATCTTCGACCGTTTCCAGTTCGGGTAATTGTGAACTCTCACAGCCGCACCCCGTCGCCAATCTGTTTGATCGCTACTTTCATCCCACATCTTCGATGGTTGCTATACCTTTACGTCTACTATTCGCAGTGCGTCACGTGAGATTGGTCACATGGACCGACCAATTGACCAGTTCGGCCCACGATGCGATTGCGCACACAGTGGTGGATATCAGTCATCCGCATTTGTCTGTTCATTTCAAAACATCTGGTGAATCTGGCCTTGTTGATCGGCTTGATTATGGAATTGAAGATATGCAGGTTAATAGTCTGTTCTCAGCAATCCTGATATTTCTGCATTTGCTTTCCTAATCATGTAGTTACCACATGTGTTGAATCTGTATACTTTTCTTAGATTATACACTCTTTAATTTTCTATTGGTGGTACGTGCCATCCAGTTGTTATACTGTTCCACAACAGAAGCAGTTAATCCGCGGCCTCCTTGTGTGCATTTCATTCAAGAATGGCAATAGTAATCGTACACAATAATATTAAAATAAGTTTGATTGAACGTCGCGCAAATCATGCTTCATGAATAGTTGGTTGATAGTCTCTTTTGGAACTATTGTTTATTACTCTGTTTGTTCTACGTTTGCTTGAAAGTTGACCTGTGTTACGATCAGCTGGTTAGTATCAGCTGTTGATTAGCAGCTTACTGGTTTTATTTACGAACTATACTTGGTTCTGATATTTATGTTGCCCTACGACCTTTTACGGCTTTTTGCTGATGGAAATCTCTCCCATCTAGCATTATTTTGTTAAATCCTGCTTGATTAAGCCTTTTTCTGAAGCCTTTCAGTTCAGTAAACATAAATGCATATTATAAAATGCTCTTTACGTCAAATTTTTCATTCATTCCTCTCAGTTAACCACGGTGCTATTTTGCGCGGATTTTCATGTCCCGTCGCTTTTTTAACTGTAGAATCTTCTTTACGACTTCATTGTTAACTAAACGTTCGCTACTTTGCGTTTGTGGTTGTTACACCTATCGTTTTAGTAATTGTCAGCTGTTTGTTTTTTCTCTCCTATGATAAAATTCCACCATCCCAAAGTATAGCGTTCATCTTTTAACTAGGTGTTAAAATTTCAACGAACTATGCAGACCTACAGCATATCTTGTCATTCCAAAGTTGTGTTCTATTGGCAGCAATTAATGTTTGGTCACCTGTCATTTGTCTATCCACGTCTGGTGTCTATAGTGCGTAACAAGTACTTGTGGTATTAGATTATTCGTACATCGGTTAGTAGTATTTTTCTCAATGCACCCGGTTCGCACGGAATGGAAGACGAATGGCCAGTCGTTTCGTTCCTGAAAAACCGAAGTACGGATGTCAAGAACTACTTACCCATCCCTTACGATGGCGTTTTCTCGAGGGTTCTCTCCGGTTATGTTTTCTGCCCACTTTCGAGGTTCCCGCTATGAGTTGTTTGATTATGCCTCTGAGGTGCTTCAGCTCAGTGTTATTCTGCTGGTTTTCCATGGCCGTCGCAACCACCGTTGATGACATTAGTTGCTTTACTTCTGTTTAGTGCACTCTATTCAATTGATTGACCACTTGTGCCAATTGAACTTGCTGTCTCAGCAGTGGCGGTGGACTGTCGATGAACCAGTCAGTTAGCAACCGTTCCGTCGATGATAACTTCGTTTGCAGAAGCGGTGTTTGCAGCAGGGTTTGCAGATTAACGGCGAACTTCGAGGGGTTTACTCATAACTCATCACATCTACACCGGACGGTCGATCTGGATGTTGTTCAACTATCAGGACTTCCTTTGCGACGGCCCACCCTAGCTGTACAGTACCCTTTTATGGCTCTTTCAGATACGCTTTTACCCACCACTTTCTACAGGACAGGTAGCCTTCCATGTTTGGCAATGTCGATTTCAAAAACGTCCGCGAAATCTTTTAGAACATGTACAACGTCTCCGTTGTATAACGCTCACAGCCAGAATATCTTCATCCTTGAGTTGATCACAGTTCCGTTTGTTATAACCATGAGCTGCTGCGTACAAGGATTAGTTTGTAACAAAAGCAGACATATACTGCACAGAAGTACTCTGTTGAACGCAAATATCTATTTGTACGCATTTGGACTAGATTCTTCTCTCTGCTCTTGTGAATAGTTTATTACGCCATCCTGACGTTGATAGCAAAGAGCAGTGATGATAAACCATTCCCTTGAACACCTGTTCTAAGCTAGTTATGCGTACTTCTGGTTGTTTGGATCAGTTTAGGTGGTTTGTCAACAACCCAATAATTGAAACCCAAACAGTATTTTTTCAGTCTCAACCATCTGTAACGCTAGCATGATATCAGTCTCACATTACCAATAGAACTCTACACTGCCTCAATGCAAACAGTCATTCCGTTTGTCCTCGTGACTTAGCTTGTTTGTACGATGGTTTTTAGTGCTTCTGCGGTAGTTCCATGGTTTTTTGGCTTGTTTTTGAAATGGACGGGTTAATTCTATTTCACTTATTTACTTTTCCCAGACACACTTTCTAACTGTTCCCATCTCTTTAGGTGACACACACTACGTGCTTTCGTTGTCTAAGCGGACAGATGGTTTGTAATGGTATAAGCTAATCGGATTACAGTACTCAAATAACAACACTACACCTTGTATTTACAGAACACGTACAGTCATATAATTTCTTAGAAGCAGGATATTTGGTGTTTGTTTTTTCTTGTGCTGGAGGTGTCAAATTCGTTCTGATCTACTGTGAAAATGCGTGTTAGCTAAGCCATGTTTTCGTTCCGTCAAATGACCCTTGCGGTGGTGCGTTCAATGGACGAAAGAAAACAGCATTAAGAAGATCATCTCCTTCATCATTCCACTTTGACTGTAAACTTTATGTTACGATGTATCTAGTTGAAATCAACTGATGCAGCCGGGGAGTTTAGGCTCAGCAGTCGTTTGTTATACATGATTATATCTACGAGCAGCGGGCGTGCAGGTAAACCAATGGTTACTTAATTTCCCTGTTTACAAGCCGCTCGATTTAATTTATTTTGAATGTTTAAGGTACGGATTAATAGTTATTTTTAAATATTTTAACTTGTATGTTGGGAATTTGGTTGATCTCGCTTTGAACAACTAGAACTGCCCAAATCTTGACCGATGTATTTCTACGAATAGCTTATTTTACTTTTCTGACGCTGCTAGCAAGAGTAGTGATGAAAAACCATTCTTTTGAACATCAGATGTGAATCTGGTTATTCTTGCTTTGGGCAACTGAAACCGGCCAAATCCTAACTAACATTTTCTTATTCCGTTGATGCCGTGCACACAGTGAATGTCAGGAGTCACAACGTGACTTGACCTGTATAGTTTCGAACGTGCCGTGCAGTAAAACTGCTGACCATCAGCGCAACGCATCGCATTTTCCATATCCACAGCCTTTCGGACTGCCGTCGGATTCTTTCCAGGTATGTTAGAAGGTCACCGTTACTTAGCATCAGTTTACGCCAAGGAATATTCATGCTTTCATCCGTGTTGACACGTTGCTGGATCAGGTCTAATGACCTGACTCGATTCATCTGACGACGCCAAACAAGACTACCAAGCAGATTGATCCATTCGTTCTTCACCGAACCAATCGAGTCATAGCCTGACTGGTTCTGATATTTTAGTTCACCCTGTGTATACAAAAACGGTGTTGGGCACCAACTTATGTGCTTCACCTTCCTCTTTGTCGTCAACAATGTGTATCTTCAAATTCTCGTACATTATGCTAAATTAACCGGTAGTCATTAAGTTCCCAGCTTTCAATTAATACACTTTCAACATAACATTGAACCCTTTTTTTAAATTTCATAACAGCTGTTGTCAGGTGTTTTGCTTTGCAAATGGCATGTTTTATTCTGTTGTTGGTCCTTTTCTTGGAGTATCTCTCTCTCTCTCTCTCAGTTCACTGGCGTTTTATCATATTTTCAGATTGACATGCGTATCACGAAACTTGACACAGAAAACACACAGCGACGCAGGCCGCTGAACTGGACACGGTTCACACCCGTGGCTTTTCAACCGTGTCGATCACCGATCTCATTCTGTTGTCCTTCTTTTCCGCTTCGCTCCTTCGCCCGTGAACCCACTTCACCATTGGCGAATGGTGCTTCACAGGTGCTTTTTGGCACCGGTTTCGGTTATTCTGATCCCCACACCGGCGTTCCCAAGCCGTTGCTGATTATTCAAATGATGCGATCAGTGGACAATGCAGATGTCATTCATGAGTCTGGAACTCCGAATTTAAATGCTGACCAAGTGCGTCTGAAGGACCCTACATTTTATATCTGTGCTTTTTGTGTGTGCTGATAACACTCACGTTCTTTGTGTTCTCTGGCTCGCGTTGTAGGATCCAGAATCATGGCGACAACAAAAATTCGATGTGGACGTGAATGTCGGACGAGCAATCCAGTTTTCAGTCAATCCTGGTGTAATCGCAGCATTTCAAGCCTTAATTGACGCTGTTCTACCTGAAGGTCAAGACAATGAAGTTGTTAAACCTGTAGCTTTGAATGAAAATAAGGGGTTGCAGTGGGTTCATTGGGCACTCACTCGCTTCACCGTTGTATCCGGAAATCTCCCTTCTTTGAAGGTTTGTTATTGTTTATTATTGAGATTTATTTCTTCTAGATCTGACCTGTCATAGTCTATTACATTTTTAAAAAAATTGACGCAATTTTTGTACTGAAGTGTCTTGTTTTGATTGCGTGATAGACACCAGTTAGGCTGTTTTTGACTGGTGTTGTGTCTCTTGATGATCACCTGATCAGTTTAATACCATGACCGTGCACGTTCGGTTCGAATTCTGGTTCCATCCAACTGTTTGAGTGCGGGTGGAAACAGTTGAGTACGCGTTTCGTGCGAACAAGAACTACGGCACCCATAACTAACATCGCGCCTGACAACAAATCAAATTTCGGAAGGCGACAAAAGGACGAGGGGCAAAATCACCAGTGTGCCATTTAAAAACGAGAAATTTCTCCCTAGTCAGGATAATAGTTAATTTTGGCCAGTTAGTTTTTGTTAATTTTAGGATCTTAGTTGCGATACATTCTTAAGTGACTGATATGCTTCCCATTACACACGACTCAAGACTAGTCGCCCTAGTTACCACCGTTCTAGTTTGATTCTGGTTTGCATTTTCGTCTACTCTAATGTGGAGTGACTGACGCTTATTTAGAATGGAAACTATTGCAGGTCACTGTGTAATCTCTTTATCCATTATGTTGTGACTGGGATGTACTTCACCCACCATCCCATGCGTACGGGAGTGGTTGTCCACTACTTTCCATCACAGTCGCTTAGGTTGAGGTAATGTTCTTCTCCGCAAAGCTGCGCCTTTCGAATTTCATGACCTACTGTTAGATCAAGCCCTTGTGACCCTCAGTTAAACTGTTCAATGCAAGTTTACACGGTACTGCGCAACGTGGGACACTGCTGGTAGTGTACAGCTGGAAATTGGATGTGCATTATATCTGCTGACTAGGTCTATGCTCTGGAAGTTTGTTGGAGGTAGCATGTGTTTATCTTGTTGAATTATCTTCCGACCGTTTGATCCCAATTAGATGATTTCGTTGTACTTTCTCATGTTTGTTTGGCCCCAAATCACCGCCGTTATTGAACCTCATTGTGATGCTTTAGACTTAAGTGATAATCAGTCCCAAATTTCATGTTTCGAACTTCAAAATTCCATCTATTCTCTGTTTCACACATCAACCCACAACTTCAAGTGACTACTTTTTGTCTGATCGAGACAACCGCTCTTTTGCTAGTTAACAATCTTCCTGGGCACTGCCTAATTGACGATGATTTCCCTACCTTCTATTTGTATCTTATCATTTGTACCTTCGGTGAACTGTCCACTCTGGTTTTAATGCATCATACTTGCCACGTAAAACTTAATACAAGAATAGTCAAGTTGTCACGCAACTGGCAAGAAAGAGGTGCGTACTGCAGAAGTAGTAAATTATTCACACAAGAGCTGCTGATCAACATTCTGACCATATATGTTAATGTCTCTAGTAATATGTATTCCGAATCCTTTGGTCCCCATTCTGTGAGGCATGTTTAGTTTACGACCGCAAGTCGCAACGTTAATCGTTTCATGCCCTGTACCAAATGTATAACTGGCCGCTGCGCTGCTCCTTCTAGCTAACTGCGACTTCTCTAATTAAGATTCAGCGAACCAAACTGCGTGGTAGCTTACGAAGTACATCTCTAGCCCAACGGAATCAGTGATTTTTTTTTTCATTTTCTCTTGGAGAACTTCCTTTTTGGAGACTATTAGTATTGCTAATTCCAAAACCAGCTCTCGTTTCTTATTGAAGCAGCACACTTCTTCAGTCTATATTCACGTCTGCTTGCGTCACACCAAAATAGTTTTGTTGTTGATCTGATAAATTACTTGTCTTGAACGTGCAGCTTTTCTTATCCTAAGGCTCTCTTTCGATTTGAACCGTCCGCATTTGTACTACTTTAGTCGCTCTATTTAGCTTCTATTCGACATCATGCATTTATTCTTGCCTATTCGTTCTGTAGAGCTAGTCTAATACGACGGGACTGCAATTAGGGTTCTCTGTTCCGTGCTTCATTCATTCCAGTTCTTTAGTACCATATTGAACCATTTGTATTCACCAGTTCGAGTAACCGACCCGAGTTTCTATTTAAATGATTATCATCTATCGATTGCGCTGATTATAACAATAACTTCTGACGTCTTTGACTAATCGATTGGACAAAACCGTTAGAACACGAAAGCTGGTAGATGCAAGCATTTCATATTGACTCATCAGCACCAACCTAACCCATCAATCGACTATGTATTCCCACCCACCCCTAACTGTTCGATATAAAAACCGTTTCATGTTATTGTAAATTTGGTACTGATGAGTCAATACGAAATGCTTGCATCTACCAGTTTTCGTGTTCTAACGGTTTTGTTCAAACTTCTGAAGGGAACGAACTGTTTTAATCGATTGCAGCCTACTACCCTGTTTATCTAGTAGTCTCGGAAACGTATGTTTTGCTAATGTGTCTACGTTTCTCATATCCTTTTCAGATTCTACTCTCCACTTCATGTTCGGACAAGCTAGATAGCACCGCAACGGCTTGTCTTCAATGTGATATTCAAAGGACCAATTTTTGTGTGTTCTCTGACGACGCAGATCGACTTTCGTTCAACCGAATCAAATTTCAACTTTGTTATCAGGGCATTGGCATTTTTGTTTATCCACTATTTTCCCTTCCCTTGGAACAAGGCGCTGCATCATCCGCAGTTTTAATGGCCACCTACTTCGCCAATCAGTGTGTTTCCGTTTTGTGGCCCCATACAAGTCTGTCATGTTCAGGTACTGTTCGAATTGCCACCTGTCCTCACATCAGAACCGCTGGTCAAGCTTACCGATTTCCCGTCGATGTTGAGTTGATGCTTCGCCTGGATGATGGATGTCGAATAGATGTTCCCGTTCACGGCCCGGTATTTCATGCACTCCGGTCTCTGATTTCTGTATACGCCCCACTTTCTCGTGTTCAGACGCCATCGGCAGAATCCGTCGGAATCACCTTTTGCGACCAATGTGCTGCTGAGCAACCGATCCTGTTCAAAGATGACTTGCGAGGTAGAACTTTCGCCCTACCGTCTACTTTTCAAGAAAGAGTCAATGAATGTGTGCAATTGGCTACGGACCAGGCGCTGTCTTACCTGCATCCCTGTTGGCCGTGGACCGCAAGTGAAACCTGTTTGAACCAGTTGCCTCTTTCCAAACATCCATGGCCATGTTCAAACGGGATCGTATTCTGCGACAATCTAAGAGGTATGTATCACTACTATTCCGTGAGCGGTCAATTCACTTCTCTCCCTATCCACGACCAACCGCATGTTGATTGTCACTGGATCGGAATGACCTGGATGTATGCGGAACCAAGAACGCCGGTTCGTGTTCGAGTACTGCCGGTACCGTTTGGTTTTATCGAGCGCTATTCAGAACTTTCTTATCCTCACGGACTAGAGGTGGGTTTTGATCATGTGATGTTTCATCTCGAGGTATCATGGTGTGTGTATCCATTACTGTACTTATTCATCCTCCGATAGTATCCTCAACTTCTTGCGTTTTCTAGCTTTCTGGTTATTCTTCGGATAATTTAGATAAGTGGCCGTCAGAGAATTGGAACTTCTTGTTGACATCGTGTGGATCATATTTATTCCCTTATGAAACGGGGACAAAACAAAGAAGATTGCGACAATTGAAACCGAACACGCAAAACTCAATTTGATATCTGTTTGTCTTTTGTACTATAGACGGAAGTATTAGATTTCCGCTTTCCCTTTTGTCAGAGTGCATCAGTGGTGCACATCCCGGTTCACCGGCTATTTTGTACTTGTTCTAGAGTGCGTTTCAGCCAGTTCAATGCTGCTGCGTCAAGTTCTGATAGACACCTCCTCAAGTTGTCGGTTTATTTGACCGATAAATTTATTATTCCCCTGGATGCTGGTCTACTCCACGAAACAACGAACGCTCTCTAATAATACATTCCTGCCGCAAGTCACGGTTAACTGCATTATATAACGAACTTCACTGGGTTCGGTAAACCATTTTGTCCTCAAAAACTGTCTTAGAACTTCAACTTCCGGTTTCTCGGATTATTTTTTAATGTACATACATAAAAATGCCATTCAGCCTAGATATACCAGTCTGGCAAGTTAAACTAATATACTTGTTATATGAATAGGCGGCGGTGTTAGACGTGTGGCAGTTAAGCATCAGTGTGAACCACTGATGTATTGCTGTCGATGATGATGATGGTGTTAGACGTTGACTTTCTTACACCTTTTCGCGTTTCCTTTGTTCACTGATCACGTTTTAACTTTTTTATTTCCGACACCGTTAAGTACGACAAATGCACAGAAAGCTGATGTGTTCATAACTATTTCGAAACTCTAGTACGAGGCTGTTCAACTTGATGCCTCTGTAGTTTCAGTTGTTTTTGTTTTTATCATCATCGCTCATTTCATTTGTGTATCTGTGTTTCAGCTCCCCTGCCGATTACAGTATTGGGATGGTTCAGCCGAACAAAATGGCACATTCTTGACCTATGCCACATTCGGACTTCAAGACAGTAAAGTTGTGAATCTACTTCTTCTTCAAAAACGACGATTCGGGTCTAATTTTATGACAAACTCTGAAATGGCAGGCTCATCACTCAATACGGAAAGCTTCAGTTTGGACATTTGTCATCGCCTTCAGTCCACTTTAGATGATGCTATTCTCAGAAACGTAATACCGTCATCTGTGAGTGACTATCACTCTCATGTCTTTCGCGGTTCTTCGGCCTTGGTTGGTTCCAAGGTGAGCGCAAAAATATGGCGAGTTTTAGTGGATTTAAGAGCCAGACCTGTTTCGGCGGCCAATTCCAAGTAAGAACTTTTTCTCTCTGTACATACGTTTTGATTTCACTTGTGTTTCGTGTTCACAACCGGACATCAGTTAAGCTGTGGTTGGTAAGCAGTGCGCTGTGTACTGGAAGTTATTCGGGGACTTGGCTGGTTTAAATTGAACATCCTTTTCCAACCCGTTGTCGCCTACTAGCTTTGTACTGTAATGGGCTATGCTGTTAATTCTTTAAATCTCAAGGAGTTTGGTTACAAGCGATTTGTCCTGTCAGTTGTTGGTTACCACCCAAAACTGTTGAGGTGCATTTGAGTCAACTGGAACTCGAAGCTACAACTGTCCAGTGGTTTGTTGATATATTCGCAACGAAATTACCGTGAGATGTTGAGCACTTATGGGACATTATAATACCGGCTTTTGTACATGCAGAATTGTTCCAAAGTTGCTGAAACCAAATAGCACTGTCTGTCATTCCGTCGAGCCAAGTCAGTAATACGCGTTATGCACCCTAAGTAGTTAATGTGTAACCGGGTTTATGACTTAACTGGCGCTCCGTTGCAGAGTATATGACTTTCGCAGGAATTCACAATATTTTGATGCGTTGATTCTTACAGCGAATGAGCCACTTTACTCAACGGTTTAATCGTATTCCTGCATGGTAGATAGCTTAGTAAGAACTACTCTCGTACGGTTGCCAGTTCCGTTCGCGGTAGCGTTGTTTGCTTTTGTTTAGGTTCGGGTAGTATGGCGATATTTAGTTTATCACTTGGCATATAGTATCGCAACGAACATCCTCGTTCAGATGTGTGAAAATGTGCTTTTACCCCAGGATAGTTTTCTATCTATCTGATTTGCACTGTCCTTTCTTTCTTATGCATCAGCAATCCTTGTGGTTCGACTGACATCTCTGCTCCGGAAGCTATTCAATCCCGCCCTGTTGCCTTGGTTCACGTTTCACCGCTGATGCTGGCTGGCTGTATGGAATTGGATTCTGTGCAAAATCGCTCGCTTACACCTAATCAGTCCATGTTCTGTCGTCTTCTTTGTCCCTCACTGCATATTGGGCTTCTGCAACAACAGGAACCACAGGTATAGCGAATAAAGTTATCTGGTATTTGTCATTTTTAAACGCTGTTTCTACCAAATAACTTGCTTTAACTTGATATTGTTTAATATCATCTCACGTTCGTTCCTCCGTTCACGTCGATCATCTGTCTCATAAAAACACTTGAACCTATAAATATATGTTGAACATCTTTCACATTCGTTTTCAGCTTTTTTGCCCAGTTAAACTTAGCTGTCCTTATTTTGAGGAGATGCTCTAGACTCGAGTTACTGTAGTTCGTTAACAGGTTATATAGTTACTCGTCATTCGTCCTTTCAAGGAGAGTGTATTGCTCGTACGATTCCGTTGAGTTCACTCTAAGCACGACCGGGCCATCGTAACCATGCATTCAGCAGCAGTGACGCTCGGATTGTCCGATCGTTTCGGGCGAAAACACGGATACGTAAGCCACGATCAAACGTGAGTAACCGTTGAATGGGACCAGTCAAACTCATTACAACCATGCGTTAGTTAGTACTTCATACTCATGTTTGGTTGACAATAAGCTTTCCGTGTGCTAATATAATTGTAGTCACGTCGCTATAGAAGTGTTGACTCATGTCTCCTGTCATCATTAGCTTAATGTGTAAAGCTTAACCTCTGCGTTGAATAGGACGACCAACAACCCAACGGTCTGGAATTGGCGCGTGTAGTATTCAGCGGTCTTTCGCTAACACACAAGTGCTCGCTAGGTTCTTTTTCGTCCGAGACAGTTCGCAGTCTGTTGGAATTCGAACAGTGCACCGTTTGCACAGCCAATCCAAATTGGGCTTGCCTGCAGTCATTTTGCCGGCTGCACAGGTTTTCTGCCGACGTGACCCAACCCTCCGGACTGGTCCGTTCTCATTTGGTCGACGTGCAACTCCGATTGGGCGTTGATCGACTTGTTGCCCTATGTCACTTGACGCGCATTCTTGGCAAAGCATGTGCCACTTGGATGGATCAGAACCTAAACGAACGTTCGGACTGTACCAGAGAGGATTTTCCCCCACGTGATGACCAAGATGGTTTGGATTTGCGTTGGGTGGTGGTCAATTGCTCTGACCAAGTAAGTAATGTAATCGTTCAGTTGACTTTCCGTTTTAATAACATTCAACCTTCTAACTGGTTTAGTTCTTCTGTCGTGAGTTCTGTCGCCGGATTGATTGTCGGTTGGCACGTTCGTAACTGAATTAGGATATTCTCCCATTTTTTAACCGGTGACTCATTCTCACGTTATGTTTTCTACTGGCTGTTTTATTTTGACTATCAGTGAGGCCGAAGTAGTACAAAGTAGCATCTGTTTGGTACTGTTTTGTACTGTGCAACCTCGGGGCCCAAGAAAACCCTACGGAAATAGTTAATCACTATCGCTGCATGGACCGAAGTTTCGGCAAAGTCTTTACAGTTCGAAGAATAAGTGATGCTCTCGCCACCAGTGATCTACCACTATGCTTGTCCCTATGTAGCGCACTTGTGTCCGTACTCCGTGACAATCATGCTCAGGTACGGATTTACTTGGACACTTGCATCTGCCTATTCTTAACTACGCCGATTGTCCACGCCAACCAACCCTGCTTCTTGATCAATTTCAAGCATTTCAAGCGTCAGCCGATTTCCACTTTAATGGTTCTTCTTCCACTGACTTTGAACATAATGTTGGTTTACTTGTCAGAACCTGTTGTTCACGTTATTCGAGCATTTCATTCGATGAAAAAAAGGTTACTAAATAGTTCCATGTCAGTCTTCTTGCTTCATTTTCACCTCAGACCGTCATCTCACATTTTGGTTTGCTTGTTTGCTTATTCTTCCTGTCCGTCTTCAAAGGTGATTAATATTTTTCGTGCCTTTACACATGAATGACCTGCTTGCATTTTATTTTAGGATGGTGCCTTATGCCGTTTCAGCGATATTTACAGCTATCCCTCCGGATAAGTCACTGATGGGATCTACCGAAAGTGGTCTTTTCCTCCGGATGGTCTGTCTTTAAGAGGAGGTGGTGGTGGTGAAAAACCCAGACGATACATTGCAATTGTGCTCGAAATATGTTCAGGTTGCATAGTAAAGCGGCTTACTTTTTATTGACGACCTTGATTATGTGGTAGAATCCCTCGACTGTCTTTCCTTGAAGTTGACTGAAATGAATAGTGTACCATCACAAATAGAAAGAGTGGCAATAATTGACATTTTCCATTAATTCAGACCGCTGTCACCGCGAGCTTGCTGTTCAGACTTCGATTTTTCCTGTCTGGAGCGAGTGCGTCTTTGTAATGTTGTAAACAACATTTTGAACTGTTTCTTTGGTTGTGTGTATACTTCCGGGTCATAGTCTTGCAAACCATAACACGGTAACCCATCGTTGTCAAAAGTTCATTACATGCTCCATAAATGTTCAACATCAGAAAGATCATATTCTCTTTAACCTTAACTCCATTTTGCACACACTGTACGGAAACTGTAATCAGAACAACTCAGATGTAAGTCAGAGGAAAGCAACTAGAGGATTTGTGGATGAAATATGACCACCACATGGCAGTCCTAACACTGAATATGGTATGGGTTTGCAGAAAACTTTTATCAACGACGAAAGTCGTTTTTACTATGTGTGAATATCTAAGGACTGTGGCATCATATTAAATATATTTTGGAGGCGTAATCGTGTTGGGTGTTCAATATGTTCTGGTTTTTTTGTTCACAATGAAATGTTCGCTTCCGACAGAAACGTCAAACTTTGAACGGCATATTTGCAAGTAATTTCGGAATATCCCGAAGTAATAGACATTTTTAATTGCTACTAGTTCGTCGGTTTATAAGCTCATGTCACCACTTTAAAGTAGCCTCGGTGGAGTGAATGTAAAGGATTTGCGGCGGGTGGCCTCGATGACCCGCTCTAAGGGCTACCTCTACCGATCAGCCGTGACCCACTCCTTACGAAACATTCTGTCTTGCACGTTTTTTCCCAAATGCCTCGTTCGCTTTTCCACTACTTTCCTCAGGTTGTTTTTATCGAGCAACTTCGCGTTGCGAACTGCACTCCATCTGTCTGTTTGATCGTCCTGCTGCAACCATTCAGTTGAACGAACTTTTTCGGTTAACCGTTTCTCCCGGACAATGTGAACCTTGGCGTCCGCTGTTATATCCTGGATTTATTTCCAGCCAAAAGTTGCTAACGTGTATACGAATGCGATTCGGTATCCCTCAAGTACAGGTGAGATTTTATCCACTTCACTCAGCTCACGATTGTTTATATGTTCCTGGCAAGAATGTAGTAGGGTCAAGGCTTCGACCAAGTGTAACTCACAGCATCACTGAGAAATGGCTTTTCGTAGCTACAAAATCGGGATGCGATAAAATGTCACCGTCTCAAGATCTAATTGATAATGCAAACGCGTCGGTCATCTGGGACCGCCGTTTTTCACCCGTTTTCTGTCTGCTGACGGTCATTGTATGTCCGTAATAGTTTGATCTAACGATATCGCTAGGTCGACAATTCGTTTTACGTTATCAGCTGTGCCTTGTTTTAATTCAGATTCTTTTTTTCTAATCGACAGCTCCTTTCAGGAGTTGCCCGTCATGCCACTTTGTCGATGAACAGCTCAGCACTCGGGAATTGGTTCAAGTTAACCTCTGTTTATGCCAACTTGTCGTTTCAATTGCTGTTTCGTTTATCAGGTTCTCATCGACACTTAGGCTCTATGTTACCCAAGACTGTTGTTTCTCGGACAGCTCGATATTGCAATAACCGAATTCGAATCATTGACCATGTATAGGAGTAATAAGTGGTCATTTCCATTCACTCTCAAGTAATGAGTGAATGATTTTGGTCATTGTGAATTGTAGGTCATTCACAATAGATCGCATCTGTCGCATTCCCATAGTCTTTTCAACCGCAA
>LOND01000569.1:38324-56479 GCA_014220965.1 Paragonimus kellicotti | reverse complement strand
AGTAAACCGAAGTTGTGAGTACACAAGAAGCCATTTCGATCTCTCAGCTTTTCGAGACTGGCGACCAATCTACCTCGCTCCTTTAGTCAATTACAACAGATGTACATCACTTGTCGTTAATGCACAAAAAATTATAGTTGTCATTATCAGGCTGAACAACGAAACAATACGTGGAATATTCTAAACTATATACGTGTACAGGATGAAAATGCACGTTCACCACTCTGTCCTTCTGAGGAAGAAAGTCGGTGGATTCCGAAAAATACAACTGACCTACCTTTCCCGGTGCTCCGCTTGGATCGGGCAACTCAAAAATAACTGAAAGACTAGGATATACTCGATCAGTCGCGTCATCTTCTCTCCAAATAATCGTCAGGGCAAACGCGGTTGTGGGGTTTAGCTGTGAATCGTGTCGACAGGGTGGCCAAACGGTCTCAACAGGTTCAGACCAATGAATACCGGAAAAATTGCACTGAAAATTGAAACGAGGAGTATAAATTTGACAAAAAAAGAAGTTGAGTAGGACGATCTTGAAGAGGACGGTATAAACGTTCAGCAGCAAAGTTGCCAGTCGGCAGTTGCTAATTTTAGGGAGGAAAGAGATAACCATGACAGCTTCTCTCTTGTTAAAGCACGTCAATAGTGCACATCCTTGTTGCGGTTGAAAAGACTATGGGAATGCGACAGATGCGATCTATTGTGAATACTTTTTTCTTGCTAAATTTTGGTTAATCAGTAAAAGAACTGAGTGTCTGAACTTTGCTAAGCAACTCCTTAATTGTAATGTGCGAAGCACGACATACCCCATTATATTAGTGAATGACAACTTGTTCGGTCCACTTTTGTGGCAGCACCTTTTCAAGTTCTCAGTAATTATTTGAGTGATCATTTCACCGTCCATAGCGTGTTTATTTCTGTGCCATCAAACATATTGTTAATACTTGGCGGTGAACTAATTGTTCATCTAGTTTTTACTGATTATGCTTTCTCAGACAGTATTTGCCTTTTCTTTCGAAAAAGTGGCACAAATCACCTTGAGCCTCATAGGTCAGAACTGCCAAATGCACATTGTGAATGCTCGAAGTAGAGCGACTCTCTCGTTCTCAGATCGAATTCGTGTTTTCCTTTATCTCGCTTGTCGCTGTGTTTGTATTGTTCGCTCATTTTATTGCATGAATGCAAACATTTTAGCTAGAAGTTGTCGTCGGGCATAGTTTACAGTATCATGTGCCTTTGTTAAATTTTTATCCTAGTAACAACTTATGTATTGTTATTATCCTGCTTCAAATACCTCTCACTGCTGCCTCCATAATATTTTTATGTAAATCGATTTCGTTGTTGTCATTCCAAACTTTAATCAAGTCAAGGAATTGAATGGCTTTGTTCATCACACGTTAATAACGTGTGTTTATTTCTAGTCGAGTTTCCCGTTGAGTGACATGATAATAATAATCGATAGGAGTATTGAATATTCTCAAGAGCATGAATTGCAAGTACCAAGCTTTAGAAGTGTTTCAATTGAAAATATTGCTTTGGTTTTTGAAGAACATCTTTTTTAACGCACACACAGGCGTGCGGGTTACGTTGAAGCGCAGAACTTTAATTAAAATCCACGTCGTTATCTTTTTCCTATTCAACAGATGATGCTTGTTCATTGGTCACTGCTGAATTAGATCTCCTCCACGTTTTTGCGTAAACCAAGCTCACCTATTGATTAGCACTTTAGATAATCAATGATTTTTCTGTCCTATAGTTTTGACCATATCATCTGGGGAGAAGCTGGCATAAAAAGAGAAATGATATATCTTTATATACTCTTAATCAAGAATGAGCGAAGTGAAGGTCTTCATGTGACCGAACTTCTCCCAGACAAGTGGGAACTTTTATTATTCTATCCCTCATCGACGACTATCGAGAACTTAAACGCAAGCTGACTAAAAGCTTGCGCAAAGACCGTGAGCACTACTTGGTCGAACAGTCGAAAGAGATGGAAAGGGCCTTTTTATCTGGAAATTGTAGAAGGCTTTTTTCCCTGATCCGTGGTTGTACTGGTCGTCGAGTCGGTGTAAGTAAGACCATATGTAAAACTAGTACCTTCTGGTCAGGATCATGGCTGTTGATGATGGGGATTCCTCATCGTATGGCTTACCTAAAAGGTAGGAAAACTGGAAGAATATTGGTACACGAAAGAGACCATGGACTGCTCATGCGGGCTTCTCCAATTACTACAGCAGGTACTTCTTCGCTGAAAATGACGCGGAATCTTCGGATAACTAAAATAAGGATACTTTGAATGAGGTTCCACGCCCAGATTCTCAAAACTTTGTGCGAATGTCACTACTGGCCGGATCACAAATACAACGACGCGTAAAAATGGCGGGCCTCATTCCACCTGGAATTTTATTCAGATTGATTTCGTCTGCGGTGATGACGAGCATTCAACCTGGAAGGTCCTGCTTATTGGAACTACTCTGGATACGACCTACTTTAGAAACAGAAGTATTTCGTTGCATCGGTTTGTAACAAGCTATCTACGTTGCCTTGGACGGTGTTTTCTCTCAGCTATGCACCCTGACTTGTGGTGCCGGGCGGTAAACGAACACTAGTATCCTACAATGAAACCCTGAGAGATCTATTTGCGTCCTTTTGTTTCATGATTGCGTGGTGAAAACATCATTTTCGAACAAAACAGTGTATCGGTACATGTATTTCATCTATCCAAATAGTGGTTTTCATATCCCGATGTGTTGTCTTGAGTTCACCCTACACACTATCCAAATATGAACCCTCAAAAACCTGATGATGACTCTCATAAGTGGAGCATATACAAAGGATGAAACTTTTGTAAACAAGAATGATTCGAAAGCTGTCCGATCTAAAGAATACTTAAAAACTGATGTTTTAGTTCTCAAACACCTAATAGAACTCACGTCAGCTGTTTCTGTTAGGAAGCACACATGTTCCTTACTTCAGCTATGCACAGGTATGCCAAAACGATTGAATTAAATTTGTGCCTCCGCTTGTTCTTTTTGTGAGGCTTGATGCAGAGTTATATGTGGTCAATTGCAAGTGTAGAAGGTCAGCTGAGCTCGTTTACTCTAACTAAATATCCATCCACACTGAATAGATCGATTGTGTATGAAACAAAACTTCAACGGTGACCTTAATTGAATTGGTATTTTTTCCTGGAAACGTTCCCCGTGTGTTTCAAATTGTTCTGAAGGTGACCAGTTCTGTCGGTTGACAGCAATTCTGTTAGAAAGTACATTTTTGGGAGAGACATTTGAAAGCATTCTGTATTTATCCGACAGTTTATAATTCACTCTGAAGCAAAAAACGTTTGAAGTGTGTTACGTATAGAAACCGATTTAAACACATCCTTCTTCTGTTGCGCACGCCGTTATGTACGGCAGATTGTGTTTGCTGGAGGACATTTGATTCTCACGCTTCACAAGTTCATGTGTGCTGCTTACAGTAGCTTGCAACCACCTCAGCTCTTACGGCTGTATAGTCGAGCTATGGTCGCCTCGACTTATTAACTCATTTTGAACAGCCTGACAACATGCAGTCTATATTTGGATGAACATGAAACATTACAGTTAGCAGATTGTATTGAATGTTGAAGAATAGGCTGATTTTCAGGACGTGATTTTCTCTGACTCGGCTATCTTGTGGTCTTTACATGGTTATCATATCGTGCGCCACCGTATGTTTTCAACCTGATATGTCTGTCTATCCGAGCCCCTTCTCATTTTGTCGATGATTGTGTGGCGTGCCGGATTCTTGTGTCTTAACTGTCATTTGGACACGTGACGTGTTGGACAATACTGCTTGGCAAGTTTCGGCACGTACTGTCTTAGGTTGACCTATATATTTGCTTATGTTGTTCCCCATTTATTAGACTTGACGTCATTGATCGCGCTTAGTTGCTCAAATTCGAATGTGCAAATGAACCATGCCTGCTTTAGAACTTGCTTAATCTCTAAGCGCGTGTAGTTGAAAACTCGTTTGCCGACTGTCTTCAAAACGTGATTGTAGACGGCGTAGTTTGTATCACTGTTCAGTTCCTGCAAACTTTGTTTTGTATCATTGTTTCTCTTTCAGTTCGAATAACTCTACAATGTTGAACCAGTGTATGCATACCTGTACTTTTGTCTAACATTCTTGTGGTGTATTCGTGTTACAGATCTTCATTCAGTCAGATCTGATTGTTCGAAACTTGCTTCCGATCGAACTCGATTTCGCTCTGTCAACCTCGTCTGTTAAAAAACACGAAACACATCGTGAGCTGTCGCATGACGCTGCGAAACAGAAGACCGTAGCAGCCAGCAATCGTTTGCGAGTCCAACACGGACCTTCAGCAACCTTTGTTTGTTCCCCATACACCCGAGATCGTCAGAACAAGCGCGTCATCAGTATTCGCCTCTCAGGGTTGCAGCTTCCGAAGGGTATGGACCAGCGGTTCCCACATCAGTTTGACTCAGATCACTGGTCTGATGCATTTGTGTTCTGCGTGTCCACTTCCAACACTGAGGATCGAAAATTGCGAACTAGTCAACGAAGTCTTGTAGGTGGTGTTGCATTTTTTGTGGTCAGTAGATTTCGCTTGTCCCGCTTATGCGCCTGTTCTTTTCAGTTTCACCCGCATGAAAACAAAATCTTATATTCTGTACGCATTCTGGAACCCACCCCACAGTGATTACAGGTAGCATCTCTTGCCATTTTAGAGTGTAGTTTTTACTGTGTGGTTTTTAACCCTGCTGTTCAGCGAAGAAACCTACTTATTCAGGATCTCGAAATCTATTACGAGAAATGTCTGTTTCCAAACTTAATTGTTTGATAACAAACGGAATCTTGACGCGGTGTGGTGTTTTGTCAATCTCGGTGTTCCGTTGTGCTCAACTGGACGTTGTGATAGTTACACCGACCGAGTCACTCCAACTTGGCACATCAGTAGTTAGAGGTCCGTCGCACTACGGTACCATGGTCTTCTGCGTGTGGGTTGGAAGCAGGCTGACATCCTTTTTTCGGAAAATGGAGTTATGGCCTCAGAAGACACTTAGCCAGGGAATTTGTTTATTTCCACACGTCTGTTACAAGGTTTGTGAAAATGCGCAATCACAAACGCACTACCTTACACAGATTAATTGTATCCACATCCGCTTGCAGTAGTGCGTCGCCATTATTTTTGTTGGCACGTTCCGTACAGCTCATATAAACGTTTTCGATCGTCACCTTCAATCTCTGGTCTTCACAACTTTGTGAACAACCCCTCACTTGTTACTCGTTCGACCCATACTTCTCATTAGTTGCACCGTACATTATACAGCATTCTCGTCTCTTCTTAGTTTCGTTAACTCCTTGGCGCTTGCGGACGAATTCTTTCCTACCGACACATTGTTTGTCCCTGAGTTGATCCTTCTTTGGTTGGCTCTACCGGTATACCGCACTAGTTTAACGATTCACTGCCATATACTCGTTTTATCTGCTCGTTTTGCTCGATCATGTATACCGAGTCTCCTCTGGTAAGTATTACTCACAGACCTCGACACTTAGACAAAAACTTTCTTGAACTCCGGACCACGGGCACTTGTGTTCTGCTTATCTCAATATGTCATCCTTTCTCCTGGATTGAACGTGCTGACCTTTCCAAACCGTTGAGCTGCTGATTGCTCTTTTGCGTGTGCTTGCGAAGCTTTCGTGTTTTCATTGGCTCTTTTTTTTGGTGTTAATTATCTGGTGGAATTGCTTCACTGTTGCCATATTCCAAGATCTTGATCCACGGAATGTCAAGGGGTTCTATCGTACATCCAAATAGACTCAGCGGACCAATAATATCAATTCTAAGGCAGGCGTATTTCGTGTGCCGTTGATATTCCAAGTTGCTTCATGCGTTTTCGAAATTCCTCGCTTCCAACTCGTGGATCCTGCTCCGTCAAGATTGCCTCTGACACGCTGTGATTTGCGACAGTGTGCTTCGTCGCGATGTCTCCCACTACAGACGCCTTCTGGTGTGAAACCCCAGTCGCTTTATTCCAACGGAAAAAGGTTCTATCATAACCAGACCGTACTGGTTATTGTGAGCGTTCATTGGATCTGAGTCTATTAAGTATACTGACTAGAGTTCCCGGGTTTCGGCTACATGCGTTGGCTGTACGAGTGGATGGACTCCTTGGCTGTCGCCTGTCGGTAGTTGACGTTGCTGGCAAGCTTCTACGCAAGCCCTCTCATCGTCTTTCAGTTCCGGTCGATCGGTTGTTTTTTTTGGTCATACGTTCCGGTGCATCCGGCGAGAGGCATTTCGTGGCAATTTTCTACTAGTTTCTCCCTCATTTATTCCGAAATGACTACCACTTGAGAACTATCATCATACTGCTTCGAAAAGTACCCCATACACGCCTTTGCGACCAATTTTCCTTTATTAGAAGGCAGTTATCATCAGCCCTTCCTCATTAGTGTTTGGATTTTTGCGTCTCACGCCGGAGCGTTGATTACTTTCCAGAGGATCTCTTGACGTTGTAAACGTTCTACTGCCTGCGGATCCTGTTCCGTCACTAAGCCTTTAGCTCCATAGGTTACCGTGGAAGGTTGTTCGTATACCTACAGTCAAGAAAGAAGGTTAGCGACACAGCTGCTAAATTCAGGCGCGGGCTTGGCCGTAAACTCATATTCCTGTCGTTGCAATGCCGATCGGGCTAAGTTGCTCTCTGGCTCTCTCGCGGTCCTATATATACTTAGTCCGTCCCCTCGTGAAACTGTTGACCCAGTAGGTACTGCCCACTCTTACCCAGTGCCCAGACGATCACTTAACATTCTTTCTCTATTCGTGAACACTTCCGTTCTGCTGGCATGTTCCGTTATTCCTTCATTGTGCTTGGGCATTAGCTTACTGCTGTGTTTGCTGGTATCCGCCGCTACCATAAACACCTCTCTTATATTCGGAATTTTTGATGCCAGCCATTGCACGTCCACATCTTGCTGCACTCGTGTGAACTCTCATCGTTAACTTATTCAAATTTCTTGTTATTTCGGAGGAATTCGTCAAGCGGTGATGTTCTGCTAGTAACATGTTAACCACAACGCCAATAACTTCACAATGAGGACGATCGAATAATCCAGTCCGGACACTAAATCCTCAATCTTATGTGAACAGTGTCCAACCTATCCGACCTTTTTGAAAGGAAAATAATGTGAATGGCCGTGTTCAGTCACATCGATAACATTGTAATCACGGTGTCTCAGTCTAGTTGAGGTTACTGGCTCTCATAAACCAACTGAGTATGGTTTAAGTTATTGGTAAGAGGTCGGAACTTGAATATGTTTATTTGCTACTGTTCTCAATCATGGTTCCACTGGATGTCAAGGAGTTCTACAGTACATCAGCTGATGCTCAGTGAACCAATAACATCAGTTTTAAGGCAGAAGCCCCGGCACCTCTCAGCTTACTGCCTGAATACGATGGCTAGTGAAATTATGTTTTGGAGGCTGAACGGGCAGTAAACCGAAAATTTACGTGAACGACTGGTTTTGCTCGTTGTCTCCATCGGGTGGGGATGCTTCCGTGTCAAAATACGTCCGTTACAGTTACATGGGTCTGAGGTTAAAACAATTTTGCTCCCCCATTGCAATCTCACTTAATAATCCAAACTGGTCGTGTGCTGTTGTCAGTTTAAACTGGTGTTGACCTAGATGGATGGTTTTTTTCCAAGTCAACCGAGGAGTGTCAGAACAGAAAATGCAACAGCAAAGCTTCCGTTCAGTTAGCATTCTTAGTATGTACAAATTTTTTGACCTTGAAGGAAACGTTCTGTTTCATCGTGTCTGCCTGTGAATGGTTGAATGCCGATTCATAGTTAGAAGCGTGCTCGTGAGCGAAGTTCTATACACTTAGTACACAGGCCTTGTTACTCAGTCTACACTTTCTCCGGCCCGCTCTCACCTCTTTCTCGTTTCTTCCATCTCGTAGATATGTATTCCGACTTCAAGTTCAACCAGTCCTGGACAGCCTATACAGCGATTTCATGCTGTTGTGACTGTGGAGTTTCGTCTGATCAATCGATTCACTACATTGGTCAGTGTGGTAAGTGTCCCCGTCTGTTTTGATTGTTGTGTAGCCACGTATGTAAGATTTCCGCACAAAATCTAGTACGAAGAAGTCAAACAGTTTGGGCGTCGTGTTTGACATGTTCTTAGTAAGCGAATTAGAAAGAAAACTCACGTCCCAGGAACGTTTTAATAATCAACGTCCCAACCACCTCGGGTGACCCTTTTCAGGAGTGTTGTGATCAAAATCCATACATGCTGTAAATCGCCCGGTGTCTTCACGTAGATAGACCTGCGTTTTCTGGCCCTTACCGTCTGTGCCAGTTAGAATCGACACTAAATGAGCATCACATGTAATTTACATTGTGGTCTATCAGTTGTTGATGATCGTGGGTTGTGATTCCTCGGGCCTGTTGAGTTGGAAACCATGGGATAACTTGCATCATCTAGTGGAAACATTGTACCTGACGGTGATATGTTGCAGTAAGAGCTGCTCCTGTGTCCACGTGGTTATTGACTTGGCCGATTGTTTGCTTACTGATAAGTATTTAAATTAAAAATATGTAATATTTCAAGCAATTTTTAATTCCTTGATATTTTCTATCACTGCAGTTCCGACTCTATTCAGGCTTGTCCGGATCTTGACCAACCACGTTTGTAATGGTGTGCCTGTTTTGCCTACAGTTGGTGTTGTTGACCACTAGCAAAGTAGTGAACATCTGCTTTCTGTTTTAAGTCTCACAAACACTGCCCAGTCGAGGGAGTCAAACGGACGATCAGCGAATAGGTGTCGGACTTGTTACCCCTGCAGTTATCCACCAACCGACGGAGTTGCAGAAAAGTGTGTGAATTGTCTTTTTCTCATGAGCTGAAATGGTTAAACTAAGATAATTCACTCACGTACGTTCCTGCAAACCCGGTACTCTATCCCGTAGTCTACAATGCTATTCTGACACATTCGCGGACGATGGGTTCAATTTCCTGGTACGTCCACTGTTTATGAAATCTGTCAAGACCGGAACAACCATCCTTTACTTTGCCGGTGGTCACTGAGACGTGGCGCTTGCAAAATGTTACTCGACCCCTTCTGGAGCCATAAGAATGTCTGCTAGTCCACAAATCTACTGCTAACCGATTTTAGCTTATGAGAAAAGGCTGCACAACAGACAATTAATGTATGGTTATGCTTTCTTTCTGTTATTCTCCGCTTTCTCATAGACTGAAATCGATCAGCCGTTTTTTGGTTTGCTCGTAAACTGGCAACTATCCACTACGGCCCCACAATGGGCTTGGAAAGGATTTGGCAGGCGAGTAAATATACAACTGGACTCCATCTTATGCTTGTTCACGGGCCGCAGGTTTGGTTCCTCAACGCACGTGATCCTAGTAAGACCCAGCAGGACTCAAACAGCTGTCCACCACTTCGCTGTTGGCCACTGAGGCCAACTGTTTGCAAATTATGTTTGTTCTTTTTATCACTCACTGCTGCCACGTGTTCATCGTTTACATTGTAAGATAATTCTTGCCAGTGCAACAGATCGAGGTCATGTTAGGGCTGGTCATTGTCAGCTTCCATTAACAGGCGGTTCATTTGAGGTATCTAGGACTCGGACTGTCAGTCGTACGATTTGCATTCTGTATAGTCACCATCATCACCGACAACAATACATCGGCAATTGATACTAGTGCACTGTTGCCATGCATATGTCAAAACGTGATCACGCAAAATCTGAGTTCGGAACGCAGACAGAAGCTTCAGTTCATAGTTTACTAGTAGTGACTTCCATTTATTTCGGCTCAGTTTTCTGTTAACTATCACCAGTCTGCCTTGAGTTGAATGCGTTTATAGGGTTTTATCCTGTTTGATTACGCCGTTTGAGTACTGGCCAAATAATTCATCGTCATTTTCAGTATTCAACATTTACCTTGATCCATCAGTATTTAACCGTAACAGCTGAGTTGTGTACAAACTCCTTGTGCTTCACCGATTACGTGGTTGTTCAAGCGACAAATTTTGTAAACCATTCATTCAGAAGAGACTGGTAAACCCAATGTTTTTCTGAATTCTAGATCACCATCTCTCCTGTCTTCGAAGTAATCAACCGAATGCCCTGTCCGATTCAACTACAAGCTCGATGCGTACGGTCATACCACTCTCCTGTGCCTACTGTGGAACGAGCTGCTGGACTCCAGTCGCCCTGGACAGAAATTGTTCCAGCTGCTCAAATGGTCGACAATGGCACGTGTGTACCTCATCCAAGAAAACCGACGTCAGTTCCTGCGCTGCCCCAGTCTGTTTCAATCCCTTATCTATTGACCAAGGCGCCGGATCTGTTGTTAACTGTCCATCTCTCGTATGTTGCTTGTATTCGCTCCTTTGATTTACTTGTTTTATCGATTTTGGATCGAGTCCTCGTGGTCTTTAGACACTGGCATGTTCTGCCTGCTGAGATAATCATTTCATCAGACTTGGTCAGATCCGCATCGTTTTGGTCTTAGGAATAAAATCTGTTCTACTCATCTCAAGCAGTGTCCGCATTTCTTTGGAGCAATGCAACCGAGTTGGGAATAACTGGGACCTATCTGTCGTTAAGTGGCAGTGCCAAGTGACGAGCTATCACCGTGATTATTGACTCACCGTTGTGCTCTCTTGTCGTGCTACTCTTATACACAGACCCGTGGTCGCCACATCTTAGCAACGACAGCAGAACTCGCTTAAATGCACGACTAATTCATGAGGGTAACCTAAATCAGTTGTTGTGCTGTCTTTCCTAGATAACCTCCTCATCCATCGTCGATACTGTCGTATAACTGTCCTGCGCTCTGGAACACATACAGACCCAGTGTACAAACAAAAGAGCGTTAAGCGTGCAACTGCGTTCGCAAACTGCATATCTAAGCTCAACTCACCAGCACTAAGACGCTGTGAGTGCGACAACTGTTGGACATTTTTCTCGAGCTTTTCACTGCTCCGCTTCCTTACTTGTTCTCATTTCACAAAAGTTTGCCCGGTGACATCACTATGATGTGTCAGCCTCGATCTCTCCTGATGTTTTTCAACACACTGCGAGCCAACGGACCTTGGCCTGGTGTATCGTGGCTGACCTAGTAACTTCCATTCCTCTATGGTCGTTATTTCTCTATCTCTACTGTATTGCTCTCTGTATCGACAAAGACGTCCTACTGGGATATAGGACTAGTTAGCATCCTCCACCCACTCATTCAGACACGATCCTAACTACGGCGTACACAACCCAATCATTGTAGGCGCTGCTGTGCCCTGACGTGTCACTGATGGACATCACCGGTGCGACCTACGTGATCGTACGGGGGGTTGGTGTTGCGTCTTCGGGTCGTGTGTGTGCTGGCTGTCCATTTGTGTGTGCGCGCTCCAACTGCTCACCATGCCGCATCTGCGCCCGTGTACGTCACTCGTTTGACCAATCATGTGATTGCTCATTCAAGGCGGTCGATATGTGTGTTGATTCACTTGCATCCCCCTGCATCACTGTGTGTCTACACCTGCGTATAACTGTAGTCCGTGCTTAGTCTACTCTCTTCGATGGACAAGCTACCTCACAAACTGCTTTTTGGTACTTACGGGAAACAACAGTTGGCATCGCGAACAGGACAGTTACAATGAAATCTTTCGTGCCGTCCCTTTCAAGGTATTGGGGTTCACCTGATGCACATCTATCAGCTTTATGGTTGCAATGGAGAACGTCCATCCTGGACTACATCAATACACTTCGGTTATTCAATTCGTCTAAGAAGTTCTGTTAGATGACGAGGAGTAAATTACCACGACATCATGTGATCGATGAAGGACAGAGGTATTTTGCTGTTCTCTGTTCACATACAAAACCTACTGTTGAAAAAACGTTATCAACGCTGGGTCGGTTTTGGGGTGGCAATCCGAACTGTTCACAACATTCGACACGGGTTACCGTGCTTAGCTTGCCTCATGAAAAGACTATTCACGCCAAGTGCTGTTCAACTACAACCGCTGTGATTATCACAAACGTCTCAGCGACAGGACAAGCAGTTGGTCGATACTGCAAGTGAATAAATCGCACACACATATTGGTCCGGATGGCCGACTCACAGTAGAATCAAGGACACAAAACAAGTACGATCATTTGCCTCACCTTACATGGACTTAGCATCGGTTATACCACCACATGAAGCGCTATTATTCTGTGAACCGTCGTCATTTTGTGATGTTCGATTCCACTGTGAATATTTTTGACGTATATTTCTTCCTCGAAGTGATATTCGCGTTCACATATACACTACGGTGCATATTTCGGTTTGCATCGTTGTTTTCCGCATTTTGTTTTTTCCTTATTCATTTTAGCAACGGACACGCCTTGTTTCCTGAACCGGTGCGCCTCTCTCCTGATAGAGTGCTCAAAAAATTAACTACCACTTTCCTATCCTCTTCGGTTTCTGCTGTGTCTGATGTCAAACGTCTATCTTCGGCACCTGGTCACCTGATTATCAGGACGATAGACTACCGATATCCATCTTTCCGGCCGAAGTTGAACTTTGTGCTGTTTAACTGTTCATCTGGCATAGTTAATGGTGATGATGATCCGCTGCGATATAGTCTCCAACTAACTGTCCAGCCTCAGTTGCGTCTGTTCAATCAGTCCGGTGTGGAATTACAAATTGGCTTTCTTAAAAATGGGCTGGAGACTCCATGCTCTAGTTACACTGCCCGCATAGCAGATCGATCCGTACTTGTTCCTTCACAAGCGCGGGTAAGTCAAATGAGGAACTGTTCGTTATCATTTCGTTTTCCGAGAAACTAACGTTTTTTGAACATAAATTGAATTGTTTAGTTTGCGTACATGTGAACAGTTGTATCAATTATGTATTGGATTCCGCGTTGTCCTATTTCAATTATTTTCTCTTACAGCCCTTTATTCAACTAGGCCACGTGGTTGCGGACCATATTTACTGGTCCTCAGTTATTATTCACCTACACCCTACTTTGTTCGCCCTCTCGGTTGATGTGGCAGCGGAATCAGCCGTTGATGGTCATCGCGCTTCCGCCAAACCGGACGCGTTCGGTTTTCAAGACAGTATTTTCAATGTCAACCCAAATCCAACCAATATTGAGCGCATTTCAAATGCGCAGCATCTGACAGTACACGAACTACGTGACGGAGACTGTCCGCTTTGGTTACCAGTGTCCATAGTGACCGGTCGAGTGGTAATCTTCCTTGTCGTTCGATTGGTGAAAAAGACTGAGTCACCCATTCTCGGAAAGGCCTCCTCGTACTACGTTGTTTTCATCGACAGTCGTGTACATGTCCGTCTGTGTTCGTCTCGAGAGATTTCGTTCACACCATTTGTGGTTCCTCCACACGATCGATCTTCTGATAGCCTAAAAGCTGTGAGTATTTTCTGTTTGACGATCGTTTTACGTGTGAATCCCCATTCATTTTGTTTGTCTGTGAGGTGTTGTACGTTTTGGCCGGAGGGCTGCGATTTTGAGTTTCACTTTATACCGTGATGCACATCACGCGAAAGGTCCACAACTGTTCTTTCCAATGGACTGTTCGTTTTCTCATACATGAACTCACTTGTGATAAAAAGTATGTAACGTTAAGTTTTGTGCGCTGTATCAAGCTATAGACAACCGCTACACGGGGAAAGCTTATTGACCATATGGGCATGGTGCTTCACTGTTCTTTAGACGTCGAGGTAGATTGAATCAACATGTCTTGTCCGAGTTTTTTTATCCGATAATTTAGGTTCCATTATAGCGGGATGAGACGTAAAATTCATAACTGCTTACAAACATGTGACTGATGTAGTAATTCGGACGCTTTTTCGGTGTAGACTATATTCGTTCCTAGGTAATCGTAATGCGCACTGACTTAATGGCCCGAAACCTACAAAAAAAATGCCCATGAAATACTCAGTTATCTTTGCTCTGTCCACTTGTTTATCCGTGGGTTCAAGATGCCACGGCTTACATCTTGCGCCCTCTTGATGATTTAACTCATCGAAACATACCAAAAATATGTTGTGGTATGGTAGCATTCTATATACTCTCATCAGTCGCAGTCGGGAAACATTCAGATTATATACAACTGACAGGGAACAGGCACGCATACGTTCACACCAAGTATTATGTCATCAACACCACAGCAACCCGATGGGTTGCTTCAATCACTTTTGTGCACACAATGCCAGCTGATGAGTTCTGATCAACATGGCTTCAATAAGAGTTCTGATTGCGTGACAGTACTTTGAATAAGCTAATTGGGTCAATTTGGTGACCAGTTGTCATAATGTGTCTAGTAATTGGTGATGTAGATTTTCGAGCGATGGATTAATCGGTTTGAGATTGTTGTCATCAGCTGTTTTGATCATTTCGTGGCGAGTTCTTCTACTTGCTGAGATAATTTCCGATCTCTTCTGTGTGTAAACTTCACTGCAACTGCAAGTGAACTGGTAGACAATCTGAGAGGAATTTACTCGGTCGGATCAATTAGATGGAGTCGGCAAGTCCGCACAACGATGCTCTGCTCAGAAATTAAAAGGCAAGTTCGTAGAAAACACTCACCACTGCTGAGGCTGTCAACGAATTATCATTGGCATGTCAGATCTGGTTGAAAAACGTTTCCAGAGATGCCTTAAACAAACAAGAAGACTATCAAACCATGGTGCTTCTAAGATCGTACGATTGCTCTCGTGTTGTCATCGTGGGCAAGGATAAATAGTTTATGAAAATGAATGCCATTTGAGAAGACCATTGGAAGTTTAAAATGAATAAAACGCCAGAAAATACAATACTGCTGGAAATGGAAATAGCGAGACAACTGCATATACTGTTGTTCAACAGCTACGTCTCTGAAAATCAATATAGGCCCATGAGGCCAATCGGTACGAATGAGGGGATACCAAAAATACAAAGTAACGGAAAATCTCTGCGACCAATTTCATGCATTAGCTATTCAGCTTATCATAACAATGCTCCTTGGCTAGTTGGCACTATGGATCCTATCTACGAAATGTTATACCGCATTGCCCAAAGGATTCCTTCGAATTATCGGACACTTTGATGAATTCATAGGTGGCACATTCGAATGGTGTTAATTCCTTCTGTACAAACGTTTCTCTTCGTGAAACAGTTGTATTTTTATGACTATTCCTAGACAGAAGTGAGATGTAGGTCTTTCAATTGAAAACGCTGAGTATCTCATCTTAATGTGCACAAAAAGCAGCAGATTCAGTTTTGAAAAATTTGCCTACATATAAAGGGAGTGGTATGAGTAGCTCGTTAGGCTAAACATTGGCTGCAATTTTGCTAGCGATGAGTGAACGACAAGCCTAAGATAATGTTGCCAAAACTGTATTGTACAGACTGAATGCAGGTGACTTTTTTTAATCGCTATCAATCATTTCCATTTTTTCAACCAACCACGTACGTATGTAGCCAATCAGTTGCGTTTGGTTGAAATGATCAAAGGAGAATGTAGATTATCGAACCATCATCACATCACTTGCTGTTGCAGTGAAGTTTACACACAGAAGAGATCGGAAATTATCTCAGCAAGTAGAAGAACTCGCCACGAAATGATCAAAACAGCTGATGACAACAATCTCAAACCGATTAATCCATCGCTCGAAAATCTACATCACCAATTACTAGACACATTATGACAACTGGTCACCAAATTGACCCAATTAGCTTATTCAAAGTACTGTCACGCAATCAGAACTCTTATTGAAGCCATGTTGAACAGAACTCATCAGCTGGCATTGTGTGTGCAAAAGTGGCTGAAGCACCATCAAGTCACGTGAAACAAAACAACCTGCTCAGCCTAAACCCTGTAGCAAATCAGGAAATAGATGGCTCTCAACCGAGTTTTTTATGCTCAGCTCGAAGACGTAATACAAGTGAACAGCCACTGTATTTATGGTGTGCAGCGGCTGGCAGAAGCAAGCACCAAAATTGAAAATTAAAAAATCGACGTGCGTTCAACTTGCGAAATTTGGACATCCCAATTTTGTGAACTAAACGAGTTTTGAGGGAATGTCTTTCTCAACATCATGAAGTACGAGTCCAGTTGGAATCTCCCCATCATTTGGTTGTTGTTGGAACTGGATCGTTTTCAGAATGCTTTCCAGAGGTTGCTAATCTAACTACTTTTTATTTATATTTCAAAACCTTGTACAGCTTACGTAAGTGATGACCGTAAATTTGAGCTCAACCCTTACACCGCAAGCGAATCGCTGCTGTAAATTCAATAAACAGTGTCCTCATCAAACATTCGTCTTGGGAGATTGTAACCGTATGAAAGGTCATATGGCTAACTTCTGCTCATTCGTACTATTTCGTTATATCCTATCGATAACAAGGGCAGGTGATATTTTATGCAGATTAGCATATCCTGCTGTACTGTTTATTTAACATTTAGTCACATACGGACGAAGACGGAACGTTTTGAGCGGGCTGCTCGTTGTCAATACGAATCTCTCTCCGTCAACTTTATTCTAGTAACTGAATGCGTTGACCTTTTCTGTTTTGTGGTTCATCTTAGGACAATAATATATGGAAATTTGTATGATAGTTGTGCATCTCGCCAGACGCGAATTATAGGCAATTCCTCTTATTCCCGAGGACTGCGACCTAATGCTCAACTTTTCAACGTTGCTCTTATGGTTTTTTGTTTATCTTTAACCGTTTCGAATAAAGCATGTTTTCTTTGTGGGGATCTTAGTAAACTCGTTCACGGTGTATACTGTTCGCTGTCGAACGGTGACTCGCGACGCTCATCCCAAATGTATCCAAGGGGCACATTTCATGTGAACTGAATTGCTCTTCTATAGGCTTGCTATACCTCTACGGACGTTCAGTGGCTTATTAAACACTTGTCCAGAGTGAATTAAACATTTTGCTATTACCATGGGCGTCTCGGCAAGCCTTGTTGACGTAACCCTTGGCGCATATCAGCCGTTTATTTAATCGTCGTTTCCTACTCATTCCTACTCCAGTTTCATTACTTAGTAACTCTTGCGTAAACTGAACCACTCTTATTGCATTGTGGATACTCCGTTGTCACTTCCAATTTTTTGAGGCGGAGTCCTATTCGAATCGACCGTAAGTTATCTTTTTCAGTTGACGTACCTAATTTTGTGAACTTCTTTTGAGTTAGATGAATGAATGAGGAACCTGGTGAAGAATGTTGACCGGATGAATGATGAATATTCATCGAGGCTCATATGAGCGACTTCTGCTGAGAGGACCATAGCAACATTTTTGAGCTATATTTATTCAGCCAACGCATTTCAGCAAAACTGCAGCATGTCTCAGCGAGAACAGTACAGTGCATATCTTTGCGGAGTATAAGCTACGCAGTCCACTTTTTGACCAAGAATATGTGTTCTAGGGTGGAACAAGTAATTGACGTACCGCTGTACGTTGACTTTTTAATTTTCTCTTTGAAACAGTTCATAGTTTTTTTTTCTATTTGACATAGGAATAACATTCTTTTCCTACGAAATCTTCAGATTCGAGCCACTGAACTTACTGGAGAAGTTAAACTGGACAAAACTGCTTTTGGACACAACTGTTCCACTACCTTCATGGATTTTATCGCATCCGTTTCCACTTGGCGTTGATGTAACATATGAATTTTGCGTTGGTGCAGTGTTACGGATGTTATCGGCTACGAGTGGTGTCCACTGTTCTTCATCCGTCTTATTGAGTTCCCTGTCAGATTATTTATTCTCTGACACGTCAAAGAACTACAGAGAACCAGTACCTTCTCTACCGCAATTAATTTCGCTACCCACTGACAAACCAGGTAAATGATTGTCTATCTTTCGTGGATTACAATTTGTCACACCTTATGGTTTGCTTGCTTTCGTGTATTTGACATATGTAATGTGACAAGGTCGGTTCAGGATGTATCAATCGTCGATCGCTTGATGATTTTTATTTGGAAAGATTCCGACTGATAGAGACAATATTATCAGTTTAACAGAATAAAACATGTTTATCAACAAAGAATGTGATGCACACTGTTGGGGATGTTTGATACTGTCGAGTAAGTTGTGCGATCTAGCCGCAAGATAAAACGGGAATGCTC
>LOND01000569.1:7816-33280 GCA_014220965.1 Paragonimus kellicotti | reverse complement strand
TCCAGCCGACCCCTTTTGAAAACAAGCCCTACACTCGAGTTTCGCTCTCATTAGAGCTCGTCTGTAGTGCATATCCTTGCCACTGCCGGGACTAGAACTCCGGCCATTATTTTCATGAGGTAACCGTGTTTGCCATTGCGTCATTGACCTCAAATTAGGCACGACCAAATCATTATACGTGAACGCACACTCAACCACTTTCGCTTGTGAGTACTGATCAGTGGCAAGGATATGCACTACAGACGAGCTCTAATAAGAGCGAAACTCGAGTCTAGGGCTTCTTTTCAAAAGGGGCCGACTGGAAAGTCTATGAGAATTCGACATCTGCGAGCAATTGTGGGTGATGTTCAACTTGAAATTAACCAAATACCCTACTACTCATCAGTAACTACATTATTTGTTCAACAGTTTGTAAAACGCTCTGTTTGTTTCCGATGTTGTTCCCTTAAGTTCATCGTAGAGATAACCTTTTTTATGGTAGTACAGTCATGATCAGCAGTTCGGATATGTGTTATTTCTCGTTTGAATGGACCGACTTTCTCTTTTGTTAAGTGGCTTGATTCGTTCCGTGACTGGCATGGCTGCCAGTGTCGCTCGTAATTTGGACTACCTGACGTTGGATACACAACATCGACAGCAACAAGAACTGACTCGACGAAAGCAGGCACCTCGGGACCTTACGGAAGGGCTACAAATGGGTTTGAGCGGTTTTGGTCTGTGCGTGCTCGGTGCTGTCGCTGGACTTGCCGATCATCCGTTACAAGTGCTTCTTCAAGGCTATGGATAACTCCGTCGGAGTCCCGAACTACGACGACCGAATGGATGTATCACAATCCAGATTTGTATGGACCGCTCTTGGTGGCTTGGGGCGTGGCTTGGTCGGAGCGGTTGTGAAACCGGTGGCAGGTATGGCAGAATTTGTCGCTCAAGCGGGTACTGGTTTCTTGCACGGTACCGACTTAGGCTACACTTCCACGGCGTTACAACGGCTAAATGGGTAAGTCATTAAATCGTTTATCTGTTTCGGGTCTCGACTGTTGGTTATTTCTCAGTATATGCATTTCATACCTCGCTGAACGTTTCGTACTTAGTCAGTGTTTTAATGCATTTAGTCACAATATTTTGATTTTTAACCAGGATGTATGGAATCTGTTGGCTTTCAGCTAGTTGCTGGTCAGATTTCTACAGCAGAGCAATGTTCTGTGTCTCATTAGCTTATCATGTTCGTACATAAATAGCCTTCAGCCTGACTTGTTGGTACTGTGTATTGCCTGACTAGTCGTTCGCCTCGACAGCGACCAATAGTATTCTGGAAACAAAATAGAAGAAAAGACTAAGATCGACTAATCCTTTGATTGCGCCACGCTGTTCTGTCAGAAACCATTTCAAGCCATGTGTCTGCCTGGTCACACGGATGGCACTAACCACCATATTCCGTAGAGTTCATATATCAAGTCATGTTGATACTACATCTTATGTATCTCCAGAAGTGAACTGTTTTGTCGGTGGCTGTCTCATGATTCTACCAAACGACTGGTATAATGAGTATATGGTACGACCAAGGCAGATTGCATTTCTACTAATTGGGCGATTGACCGTTTCTCAAGGATCTTTTAGAATATAGATTGGTAAGTGACCGTTTTTAAACGCCAATGCAATCTAACTGACTGAGACAACGACCGTTAAAGCACCACAATTTTTCTAACTTTCTCGTCACGAGCAGTCAGTTAAGCCAGACCGCAGTCATAGCACTCCAAGACGTTCGCCCATAGTTAGAGAAGAGCACTTGCGTCATCCGGCTTCTAATATTTGAGCGTGTGGTTAGTATTCTATCTCCAGTACAACTGAGCCACCGCCAATAAATGGAATGTGCGTGTCAAAAGGCAATTCGAACAGCACGCAGGCTATTATGCATCTTGCTTTTCAACGACAGTCAGACGTCTTTCTACATCACAGATATCGAAAATGAACAAGGTGACGTGTACCTTCGCTATTCTCACTGACATCTCTGCAGTAGTAGTGTGCCAACGAGACATGAACAGTCCACACTGTCATGCGACCTGCCTGTTGTAGTAAGTGAGAACGTCCGTCTTCATCTACCATTTCACAAGTTTAGACCACAAAACATTTGATACAGACCAGTTCGACCGCTCAACGTATTCAGTATTGTCTCTGTTTTTTTCGAAAGAGGCTAAGTGAGATAATATCATGTTGTAAACCCTCGTAAGAATACGCTGGTTCGTCCACGATACAGTAATGCGCTTGATAGAAATCGGATTCTCCTCCTCGTAATAATTAACACGGAAAATCTTGGTCCCGAAAATAACGCGACTGTCCCCGTAATTGCTCCCAAGACAAACCAAAAGACGGGTGCAAAAAGCAGCTTTGTTCCGCTCCAACATGTGCAACAAGGAAGAAAATTACAAGGTGTCTAGCGACCTACAGACATTCTCGAATCAGAAAATCGAAGGACAGTTACCGAAAATAATAGTTGAGGTCACTAAGCCACCAATGAGCATAGCGGAATAAAGGTCGGACAGGTAAAAAATAGCCAAGGTTACCTCTCGACCGTTCTGGACAGTTCCGCTCATTCTGATTGGATAAAATCGTTTTCTCGAGGAAGGAGGCGGTTTTGGACTCCCTAACATGTCAGCCGCATATTTTGTTTCGGTTTGCCTGACGGCAGGTAGAAACCTCCACATCAGTTAAACTTCACAAAACAGGGAGAAACTGTTGGGGGTCTTCAAGGAATATCATGCGAAATAGTGAACACCCGAGATACTCCGTCATAATTTTCCACCCTGTTTGCAGATTAGCCGTAGGACGATCTTTACTCATTCATATACTCACGCGAAGTAGAACAATACAGCAAGCGTTATGGACAGTTGAACTAAAAATAGTCTAAAAATACCGCAACTCTTGTTTGTTCCAAGACCTGTGGCAGGATAATAACTAATACATCCCCGATCGAGTCGAAATTCTATCTGCTCATTGCTGATCTGTCATTCCCTGGATTTCGTGGTTCCACGTAACATTAGATCACATAGAATCCAGATCTTTTTTTCGCAGTCGGGGATAAACTCTTGGCAAGCATCAATCACCATGCCATCCCTCAGTTTCCTAAGTCATCCCAAAGTGTTGTGCCTTGTAACATCAGGTTGCCATCATTACTCATGAAAACAGAAGCGGGTAAGTTTGGATCTGAGGCCACTCTACGATTCGACGGTTTGGGTTCCAGCTCTAACGAACGGTCCTGTAGTATGCAGTAATTGATAATTCTGTGTTACGCTTCACACCTGATGAACTCTTTTCCAGTTGATTCAACCCACCCGCCAAACACCTTTCTAGCCGACCCTCGTTGCCTTACATATATCAACGTTAATATTTTAGCCCATAAACTATACTCGTCTTATGTTAGCTCGTGATATTCTTTGCAGACCGTACATTTCACCGACCGAAGATCGCATATCACGTCACCTCTTAGTGGACATGTTGACCTTACGCACATGGGCTTTATTTTCTCAATGGTGCCTAACTGATGAACGCGTAACCAATTCTGTTTCCAACCCTGTTCGAGCCGTGCAATTTCAAAATGTCTGGACCGATTTAAAATGGATTGCGACAGGGACACGGGAACATTCAGTCTCTTCTTCCAAACCGGAAGAAGTTGCAACAAACGTGGAAGTGTTATGGCTGGCAGCTTCATCGACCACCGTAAGTGAAATGCAGTTTGCTCTGAAGATTCTCATCTCACTTCGTTCTTTTTCTGTTTCGCACACGCTGTGCATACACTCCACGACGAAACCATGCGATTACGTCGTCGTTTTATCCAGCCGACAACAATCATTTCTCACACCAAAAACAAATTTCGTTAGAAAGGTTTTAGTTGTTGTAAAAATGAGTTATGCGGGAAAATGTCGACCTTCTTCTGAGGAGGCTGTCGCCCGAAAATGAGGTGGCCGATTAGTTTTATCGCGGGATCTGTATCGAATTTTTACGTATATGCTGTTGTCTACTCACTGTGTGCGTTTCCACCTCCATTACTGTGGGCAAATTATACAACTTTCTCATTTTGCTAACGATTTTCCGTCCACGTTGTTTCTTCCAGCTAACTGCTGGGACGTTTGTTGTCGATCCATCAAGCGGCCGTTTGAACGTGCATTTCTTGCCTCGAGGGAATTTGGCGAACAATGCTCACAGTTTCGATACCCTTCTTGCGAGCGCAGATGAGCGCCCACTTCTGTACAAGGATTCTAAATCGCCAGATGGACATTGTTCATGGCATGGGACTATTCGCACCCCTCCGGAGATGTTACTTAGCTTGTTGAGTATTTCGTCGCTTTTCTGGCGCGAAAGCCGGCACGGTCAATCCGATGTATCCGCATTTGATGACAAAGTCCCTCCGGATGCTGAGGAACTTGTGCCTGATGCCTCGTTTTGTGTGACGGATCCTCAACGAAATAGTCACCTCCTACACATATCTCGGTGGCAGCGAATCAAGGAATACTTAGCATCGACTAAAGATGCCGCACCAATCGTTATTTAAGCCGTTATTTTTTTTAAAAATCCTGTTTTTACTCTGAATCTTCTTTCCCGCATCTCCTCAATGGTGCTTTGCATTCCGATTTTTGGCTGACCAGTCAGTGGCTGTGTAAAGATAATATTGAAAATTTCTTCTAAAAAAAACCTGTGATATTTTTCAGCTATCTGGATTCACTCTTCCGAGCCCGTACGAATGAGTCTAGGGTATCTTATCTGTATTGGCGGTCGGATTGTGATTATTTTGAACATACATGTTATAAATACAATGCAATTCCTCAATATTTACCATTCAAAGTCTCTCGGTGAAAGTATACATAGTAATGTAAGAAACTCCTTTGAATGCGTATTTGACTACCGAAATTAGCCCTAGACGGTATGACCTGTGCCAGCACGTGCAGACTTTCGGTCGTTTTCTACAGACATATTCAACCCAAAGATTCTTCTATCGACATCCCCACTACAACTTCGGGTTCATTTCGGTCTTCAACAAAATCATCGCTTATTTTTATTTTCCAGGAACACCATCTAAGACACACCAGGTTCAACCACTTATCGTGGATGTAGAGAATTTGAGGTGTCTGGTGCACGTAGTTGGCGACGCATATAGTCTGCTCGGCTGAACGATGTTCATGAACTGCTACAACCAATCATTGCCAAGAATAAAAGGTACTATTAGTTGGAATGATTGATCAAAACAGTTGTCGATGAGCTATTTTGCTGACACCTGTCCGGTCTGATGCCAATACAGACGTGATTGTGGACATTCAGTGCGCAAAATGGAAGCATGATTGTCATTGATGATGGAATGGTTGGATGTCCAAAATCATGCGACTTGTCATACTTGCCATGGGTGTGAATGTTTGTGAGGAAGGATGGCTGAATCGAGCTACGAAGTAACGATGTTGAATACCCAGTGCATTTTACGAAGTGGAATTCACGTAAAAAGCGGTCATATAAAGTCAAGGCTGAATTAATTCGTTATTCAACGGTACGGAAGAAAAATATTTTGCGAGCTGTACACATTTCACTTCGCGGATTGTCTTCTATCTGCGTTTGCAAATCAAATCAAAAGACTCAACATTTTAAGTTTGTTTAATTTTGTTGAATCAATCTGTAGCGGTCGCTTAATAGGTTGAAACAAGCAACTAGTTGCAATATGTTAATTAACACTTCCATACCATTCAGTGACGCCGCTAAGCGGAATGACACGGAGTGGAAAGAACGGCACGCACGCACTTCAATTAATAACGATCTTCTGTATCCGGAAATTCGGAACGGCAATTAGGAAAGTGTATTTTACGTGGTAAATTTTAATAACGCATGCTCAGCTACGTCAAAAATCAGTGTGTACGATTCTTATGGTGTTTTCGTATATTTTGTAATTACTGTCCAAAAATCGTTGTTTCTTGCACACTTGGCACCATTATACCTTCAAGAAATCCGTCGGATTTTAAAGCTTGATTTCATTGTTTGCTTGCGAGGTTCTCCGTTTGTTACTATGAGCCATTTCGATAATGAACTAGTACATAGAGAGCTGCATGCTCTACCTGTAGTCACCACGCTTGGAATGGCCAGTAGCATGAGAGATTTCTCCACTGATCTTGAGGAGAACAGAAGGCATCCTGAATAAAGTCTTGGACAATATGGGCCAGAATCTCGTTTCCGCCCTTCATCGGGACACTAGAAACGCCTAGTGGTTCAGATGCTGAGGGGAACCAACTTTGACAGGACGTCCTGTATGGGAATTGTAGTATGGCAGCGCAAAATGCCACCGTCTGCGAGGAAGCCAGTTGTGAGTGCGCTATTATAAAATCCCAACAGAGGTCGCTGTCGCCGCCAGGTGCTGCAGTCCGTTCCATGATGCACAGACGACAAAGCCGTTTTCTGCAGTGAAGACGGCCACGTTGTATTAGGTCTGTAGTTAGGTTCCTTAACTTCGAAACAACATTCAAATGGCCTTTTTGACATTTTTCGTAAACTATCCACATGAACAGTTCAACGGAACTGAAAAGAATATCACCAGAATGCATGCAAGACTCTCCATCGAGTGGTAGTACAAACGTTGCTGAGTATTCTGTATTGCTCATTTGGGAGTGCGTGACAGATCAAGGCATGTTCGCTCAAAAATCCTTTACTCCGCGACATTTGAAACGTACATTGTCAGAAAGCTGACGAAAACAGCTAAACAATGTCTAAACTTCATTGAAATTGCATTATATGATTACCCTCTCCGGTGGACAAAAATGGTCTTGACTGGCACGAGAACAGCTAGACGATATATCGAACCACCTCTTAAATTTATGCTTCTGATAAATGCGCAAAGGCACCCCAGATCGATTTCACTTTTTGTGACCACCTCCAACATGACTTGAATTCCACAGTGTAGCGAGGTCCATTTCCTCAAAAAGAAAATAACCATTTCGACCGGTTAGTTATGGGCACGCTTCTGACTTACATATTCTATTGCACCGAACGGACTTCGGGCCAAGTAAGGTGCAAACCCAGTGCACATGGAACAGATCGACAGTCCGAACTGATTATTAGTTCCCTACTCGGTGATCTGGTCGAGTAATATCCGGTTGGATAGTCGGAAATCACAACTATCAAGCGATTGTGTGCAACTCCATCAGCGACGAAGGTTGGAAGCCTAGCCAGTAATGAAACTCAGACTGTGATACGCAGCATAGGAGAGGTCGCCGGATCAATGCGCCTATGGAAAAGACTGGATGTGGCTTCTTATCATATCTTCCTGCTTACAAAATCCGTGTGCACTTCAGAAGGTGAATTATTGCGTCACCCGTTTAGACTTTTTAGATGGACATCGTATTATGTATTTTCTACCTCGTATACTAAGCGAAACGCGCGAACAGCATATCCAAGGGAGCCGGCCCGCGTTTAGCTCTGACTCCAGTGACTACATCTTCACATTCTGCCAGATGCTTGAATTCCGCAATTTATGCGGAAGGTGGACAGTTGTTCTTTATAAACACCGGAGAGGCCCTTGATTCATTTGGCAGAGCTACACTCTGGGATTGTCTGTCAAGAAAGTGTACCGGTACTCTGAAATCAATTTGCGGGTTTGCGGCGATGTATTGCTGGCCTATACAATATTAAGTGGGGTGCAACAAATTTGTCCACTCTTACCTATCTTATTCAATTTTGCAATAGATGAAACCCTAGAGCGCGTCCGACAAACTGTAAAGACAGTGGTATGGAACCGCTTTCAGGCAGAAGACATTGCCCTCGCCTGTTGGAATGCATAGGAACTCAAAAAAGTCGTCGGCAAACTGGAGGCTTCAGCTCGTCTGTTTTTACATGGCCTTTGCACCATATAAGTGCAACGTGTTGTACATACTGTCCGTTAGAGGCAGTTGAGAAGTTCGCATACCCTGAGAGCTGGGTCGGCGTTGGCCTGATGAGATCACAACTTATTTAGGTAAGGTTCGGAGGACGTTTGCAAACTTAGGCAGTCTGTGGCCTATAGTGTAATCTCAACTTCTCTGTGAAAGGGCTGAGTATATATTGCCTTTGTAAGACTGCGAAATCGGACTCATCCGCGCGGAGGATATCCACACTGCCCGTTTTCGAACACTGATGTCTGAAGCATTATCGGCAAGCGGTTGGAACACCGTATCTGCACTGACGAGGTGCGCTGACGTGTCTTCTGTACGGATACACTCCGCCGGCTCTTGAGCATAATGACCTCCTGTCACAGACTTTGTTGGCTTGATCACACCTTAAGAGTGCCAGCTCACCACTTGCCACGTCGTGCCTTGTTTGCGAGTACTGGGTTAGGCTGGATGCGGCCACCCGGTGGTCAGCGTATGACTTAGGTTCAGGATACGGAGGTACGGACACAAGCTTGTTTCATTAAGACACCCCAGGCTTCCTGTCAGGTTTCGAAAGACAATTGACTCCTTTGGTTAAGGACGCTGTCTGATATGAAGAGTAGAACTCGGTGGCGTTTGTGTCGTGGGTCTGTGTGCACCGATGCAATTTTTTCCCTCTACATCCTTCTCTTTCTTCACCTTACATAATGCTTTTTTTCACGACTTGTGGCACGTCTGCCACTTTATGTGGTCATTTCGTGTTAGGTATGTATCCCGCCGTACGACCCATTCGATTATAAACAGTCGTCATTTAACAGAACCATCATAGTGAGCCTGGCCTAGTGAATCACTACAAACATCACCAATATCAACTGTTGCATCCCACTTGTCTTGTTCCTGTATACGAAGATAAGGTAAACGCAGTGTGTCATAGTTTTTCAGTTTCAGCAGCAGAACTGTACTTTGACCCATACTCTCCAACGGAACATTTTTTTGTTTATTCGTTGAAATGGCTACTGTCCTCTCGTGAACTTTTACAAGCTTCCCAACGAAAGGCTCAGCTGCAGTGTGCTATGCAAAAATCTTGCTTCAGTGATACCGTGCGTTCGCCAACGCTTGTTTCAAACAACCACCAAGAAATCATTCGCATCAGCTTGTGGAAACCGCTCAATCAAAACGGAAAGGGCGGACTTCGCAGGTGGACATCCGTAAATACCTATCATGTGCCCAAGAATTTCTCATTACCCTCTTTCCAGAGGAGTTACGATAACGTGGCGCGCCTGGCTTGCACGGTAGGTTTCGTAAACAAACTAACCCGCTTGCCTTCCTCATGAGCCCAGCTGGACCAAACCTTAGTGTCTGATTCCGGTAGCCTGGCCGGTCCGACGACTGTTATAAACGACTATTTCGAAGAACAGCCAATTTTCTCTGTGCGACTGGTCATAGCAATCTGTACATTGACTCAGCCGAGCAGAACTAGCAGACAGTGCGCAGCGGTCCGGGTGTGCCTGATCCGCGAGCCAGACGCTTCAGTTTCTCTCTGTCTACTATCTCCCTCGAATCGTTTTGGTAGGTGCTGCAGCATACTTGTTACGTTGTTCATTTGCCCGCAGCAGTCTTCAGTGCTCGTAGAAGACACGAAAATGGACCCCCAGAGGTGTGAAGTTCGATACCAGCTACCCACATGTTCGAGATGCCGTTGGTTCACTAAACCCTGAACGACCAGAAGTTTTGATCTTAGCTGATTTCGAGAAAAGGACAAAATGCGTTACGCTGTCAATAACATTCCTGAACGATTCTTTTTAGTATCAGCCTTTGGTTGTAAAATGCAATTTACGGAAGGTGCTACGCCTGCAACGGTGCAACGTGTTTTAGCCAAACATCTAAATTTTACTTCCCAATACACTCAAAGTTTGCCTCCAACCCGTACGTTAATAGACACCGTTTAGTGAGGTAGCGCAAGCTGAGGGTTAAAATAACTCGAAAATGGCAGATTTTGACTGTATTTAAACGTACATCATATGATGTTTATGGACATCTGAAGTGATATGTACATACACCAATTCTGTTCAATATGTCACCGAAAATATAGAGGGTTATAAGTGACCCAGTGTGCTTTAGGTTGACGTTTCGCTTCTTCGGAAGTTGTAAACAAGCTTTTGTAGACCGAAGTGGCCTTAGGATCATCTTGTATGGATTTGGTGGTCACTTTGGACTGTTCAGCAGATGTGCACGGATTGAGTGGCCCGTCCACATCACTATCGACCTTTGCTTCTTTCGGCTCCGGTTGTTCCAAAGTCCCGTCTGTTGAAGTTGACGACTTCGTATGAGTTGTGGTGGAAGCTGCGGGTCGTTTTTTAGCCTGTGAATGCAACCGGGGTGAGGAATATGAAATGCGGTAGTCTGACTGGCTTTAATTAATTAATGACATTTATATGCAGGACCAAGGGAATTGCCATTACTGAAACTAAGTTTGTTCCTACGGGCTGCAAAAGAAAACTCAAAAACATCATCCTTACTGTACTGTAAAGCACTGAATGAGTATTTGTAGCCACTTATATTTAACGGCGGCTTTCAAATTAAATGGCTTTTTTCACACCTATCGGTGACAATATAGAAACTGGAATCTACAGTGCCTCTCCCTAACAAAATGGTATAGTCAAAAATGGTTTGTCTGGATAAGAACGAAGGTTGTTGCACGTGTGAATACTGACCACACTGTAAAACTACAGAGTTCTGATTGTCCAGGCTAAAATGCACCCACCAATATTAGATATACATTATATATATATATATATATATATATATATATATATATATTACCTAGCTATCATTGATAGGGAAGACGGTAGCATTTTTTACTTATTTGCACTTTTCGTTGTATATACAACGAAAAACAGAAACAAGCACAACGATAACAAAGTGTTTCACATTTTGTATACTTTGCCCATGGATATAGCGGTTATGCGAAATGGTAACGGCAATGCAGTTCGTGTATTAAAGGCTAACAGTCTTACAGAAAAAGCTAAACGTTGGGAAAAAATACTGGATAATTCCTGTTTTCGTTTGTTGCACAGAAAACGTGCGACACAGAAACTCACGAAAGTTGTGGGCGGAAGTGGGTACAAACAGGCTTAAAGGATAAACTGGTACTAACATCAGATGCATATTTAGTGAACACGTCGTGAAAACTGAGACGAATCAGGCAGAGGCCTGCTGACAAATTTACCACAGATGTTGAGAAGTGGAAATAACGTAGTCAACGAATTAGCAATGAGTAAACTGGCCATTTGAGCTCCGCAAAAGAATGGTAGCATAACCCATGATGAAATAGAAGGGGCTATTGAATGCATTAAGCGACAAACAAAGAAGATTAAACGTCCAAGTTTCCAATAAATATCAACAACATGATGTCACAAATAGAGACCACTAGAAAGTAACATACCTGAACACAATAGTGAGAAAACGAATACCGATTTTGTCCCGCTTCTACAGTACTAAACAGCAATAGCCGTGAATATATAAAAGACTAACGGAGAGGATCGAAGAACGAAAGTCACAAAACAAACGTGTGCTGAACTATTGGGTTTCCAGGAGTCCGTGGCCTACATATAATCGTTTCCATAGGCAATGTTGCCTTGAGACGGCAAACCGAGACCGTCTCGACGAAACGGAAGTGCGGATTAGTGTGGCACGCTGTGATCCTGAGTGTCGAATCGAGATTAACCCGGTGATTTACGGTCAGTTTGACGAAGTCGGAAATTTGCGTGAACACAAGACGAATGAAGTAGGCTGCGCAGTCACGTTCTAATCATAATAAGACAAATGTCCGTTCATTCAAGTATCTATCAGCTCTGCCAACGCAACTTTCACGGAGTTACACTACAAACCGTTACGTACAGTGTGAGTTCGCATCAACAGGTTGATGATCTTGATTGAAGATAACGGTAGCTTGCAAGTTTAGTCAAATACTACGACTTGGGTTGCATTATAAGTCCGTCTAGTCGGTGCGGTGAGGCGTTTTGTAGTTCATGATGAACAACTGTCACCTTTGAATAGTAATTCAGTGTATGATCTTTTCCCTTTAACCGTGATGACTTTGTTTACCGTTAACCGTTGCCGGCTGTGTCTATCGATGAATCCATTATCCTGTTACACAGTTGTGAGCAACGGAGGTTCGCTGACCAAACAGCTCAATGGATGAACATGTTTTCGCTGTTGCTCACTTGTCCCAGCGTGACCCGAAACTTACAAATTGGATATATTGGTCAGTACATGTTGGTCTTCCATAAACAGACCGTCATTCTCGCGACTGGCTGGAATACCTACCAATGGTTAGCAGTCCTTCCCCAGTTTACGGGTGACTGCTAAATTAGTACGAGATAATTGTTCGTCTTATCGTGTCATCGATCGCCAACAGAGATTGCGTAAACATGGGGATAGCATCCACCTCACGTTTGTATGTCGAAATTGCCTGCATTTAATATAATTAGAAGTTCGTAACATTACTGGTCCGAAGGATATTGCAGTCCAGTAAATGGATACAAGCATTAGTCATTTACAATATCAAACAGAGTAAACCATGTTTTATACATTTTTTAAAAGTTTACTATTGGCTGACAACCCTTCTGTTTGAAGTATTGAATGAGTTGTATCCGTTTAGCACGATATAACCGAGACACTGGCGAACCATCTCCGATTACTTTCAGGTAAAATGAATCCCGTTTTTCAAGCAGAAGCTGCAACATCATATTACGATGCAGTGCTAAAAAGGCGTTACGGTAGTTACGAAAGCAGCATGACAGCTTTGTCAAGTCTGTCCAGCAGTGAGGAAACTGGATGAATTACATAAGAAAGCGCCTCAGTTGGCCATCGAGGGGTCTGCTAAGCGAAACAGAATGGAAGAACACTTGTGATATATGTTTTTCCAATGTTTCGAAGGCAATGGAAAAGTAGGTAATCGGCCTATACTTATCAGGTTCGTTTGTCCAAATAGGACGGATACACCCGAACTTCTCTGACAATCTGCCACTTTCCCCGTTTTGTGTACTTCTGAACATCTGCTGGTGGTCTACCCAAACAATTGGCAAATTCTTTCAACGAGATGGTAAAACGCTACCGAAGTCCACAGTGATAACCGACGCACCACGGTGTCACCTTAACGTGGTGATCAAACTTGTGAACCGTATTGGTCCGGAGAGCTACACTGATTAGGACTGTCATCCTACTAGGTACAACTATGTCAAATAGGTTAGACGGAAACAGCCAGACAAAAGTCAGTTACATTAACAGGGTTGTGCGTCGCACTACTGATCGCGTAGGAGTACTCAGGTACAATTCACGGTTCTATGAAAATACGGCAGAATCATTAAAGTTTTGTCAGCACGGCCCTTAATGAGAAGTTTTGGGTCGAAAGATTTGAAAATGAATTACCAGAACCGTAGATTCACGTCTCTGAGGGGCAGCACATAACAGACTGCAGATATGAAGGACATTGAAGGCGCCAACGTTTATTAGTTGCATTTGCCTTAGCAAACAGGTATCGCCCGAAAGCAAGGGAAAGGCGGAAAAATTTAGGTGCGAAATAGAACAAGGAAGTGGTAACGGCTGAACAGCGTCACTGTCGGGACAACTTCTGATACCTGAGGAGAATACGTTGTAAGAAAAGCCATAACTAACACCCTCCGAACATCTCGTGAACAAACCGCAGTTAATACTTTGCAACGTCTTCCCCAATACAGTCCTGAGATTGGCTTCGATAATAACCTATTGTTCAGGTTGGTACCGGTCGCAATAATGTACCAAACACACAACTGGACCGCTTCTCATGTCGGGTACAACAACCAGAATTTGTAAGCACAATGACGTTCTAGGGTTCAGTCTGTCTAAGGCGATCACACCAGGAACATATTCCAGCGAGCAGTTGATGCACTCTTTGTCTGAAGGTATGCGAATACCATAAACTGAAAGTGTCTTTCTGACAAGCTGGCGGCTCATAAACAGTCATTCGTTGAGACGTAGTTGAGTACGCTTTGCGAGGGTTCAGGATAAACGTGATCCTCATTTACCGAAATGTTTCAACTTGGCCATCACCAAAGATTCCATTGTATTGATGAATAACAAGGCTGAAGGTGTACGTTTTTTATTCAATTTTTACATGGATTTTCAAGTAATCAGCTGCGAACCGAAGTGTAAGGAGATAAACTTCCGAGTGACACTGTTTGCATTTCATTAGCACTCGAAATAAACAGCAAATTGCTCAGTACTGATCTCTCCACAATCCTCCTACTCTCGATCGAGCCGTCGTCATCCTTTGGTCACCCTTTATCATGACCTTAAGAGTGGGGTTCGTCACTGAATAAGGTCGTCAGTACAGTCTGGTAGGGCCTAGCTGTGACAATTAATTTGTTAAGCAGTTATCGACCCTAACTTGGCAAACAACTGAGTCGTCTGACAACAACGGCTGGTACAGCCACTTGCGCCCCAACTTGAAATCTTGCGCTATCATCCTACTAACTCATGTGAGCGTTCGCGTCTGCCTGCGTAGTAAACGAGGTCTCAGTTGATCGTAGGGCGGATTTTCTGGAAGTTCGGTGGGAAGAAGATAAGACGGGCAGGCGCGATAGAGAATTGCGCAAGTCTACGACCTTAAGAATACATGTCCGTCAATGACTGCGACAAACTGCAATGTCCAACAGCTTTCTCAACAGTAGACGTGGAAAGTCATGCAGTCTCCTAAGCCAGCGGGCGATGCGTCCCAACCTTGTTAGAAGACGCGGTCCTGATATCCATAGCCCGCAAACATCTTGTCGTCTGGTCACCGTGTGGTTTCTTCCTACCGTCAGCGGGCGCACTATACGATGCTCGGTGAGGCAGACGCTAAATGGGCATACCGATTACATGGCCCAGTCAACGCGAAGTGTACATTTTTACCGTCCCCATTATTAGTCGCGAATCCTGAGACTTCTCGAATACACATCAAAAGACTGTCTCGTTGTCCGCATGATCAACCTACTGATGCAGACTGGCTAGCGGAGGCAACGATGGTCGAATACAGAGAACAATAACCACCTTCTGCACGAATTAGCCAGATTTCTGACCTGCACGACAAGGCCACGCGGATACAAACTGCAAACTATCCGTTTACTGGACCATCGGGCATCCGTCCGACGCCACAAAAGATGAAGACTAGCGGAAGCATCACCCGCCTTTGCTGCCCCTAGTGACACCTCGCCAGCAATATTACAAGCGCTAGCTTATTGGTGAATCTTGACGGAAAGTGCAATGAGTAGGTAAGCTGGAACTAAATGGCTAACGACGTGTCTCCATTATGTAAGTGCACTTAGAAAATAAAGAATCAAAGCTTACTTTGCAAGGTGCCGCTGAACAGACAAGTAATCTTTTCTGCGCTGCTGCTACCTCCTCCTCGGTTTGCGGATTGATCAGGATGATATCATCCGCAGTGAACGGAGTTCCACACTAAAATAAAGTCATATCGTTTGTTAGAAATCAACTGATGAATAAACTGTGTACAGTAACGATATTGAAAACAGATAAAAATAAAAGAAACCGAACATCCTAGTTAACCGTTACAAGATTAATACGACTTTTGAATACCGGCGATCAGAAGGCTCAACACCAAGACTATATTAGTTAATACAAATCGTGTGATGAGAAGCAATCGAAAAACAACGCGACAACCAAAGATTTTCATACACAAATGAGTGAAAAACTTACCTGCATGCAACGGCTATCAGCAGCCACTTCGAGCGCCTTTTTGGAGAAAACACAACCGCATGTCCAAAAATAGACGAAAGCATGCACCCCTGACATCTCTAAGCCAGTTATCGGACAGTAAAATTCCCCGGTTGCATCGTTCAAAGGATCCGAATTGTCTGTATGCGACGTATTCACTGTAAGACGAAGTTCTCGAACATCTCTCAACTTTTTAATATGATCCGCAGTCGTATGTGCCTTGGAGCGAGTTAACATTTTGTTGATCACAGATTCTTTGTTGTAAAGTCTGCAACCCAAAAGTAAACCATTCCGCATTTAAGTAACACAGAGAAAAACACATACCTTCCCAGGCGACATGAAACGATGGGAACACGAAGCCGATCCTGGCTCAACGCACAGTAGCGCCATAGGGCTACATTTGCAGCCCGGCGATTTGCTTGCTCTGGTTTCTTCTTAGACTTCACCAGTTCGACTCGCCGTGGTATGCTACCGCCATCGCCGCCCATCGTGAACAGAAGAAGTATACACAGGACGATACGACCAAAAACCTCTATAATAGGAATAAAAGATGCACATAAGTAAATCTCCAGGGGTGTCACACTCGTAAGCTTTCTAAGTTGAGTCGCCGCCAAACCAGACAGTAACAAGCGAACTAGTGTAAAGAACATGAATAGGACAGTGAGAGTAAGCTCACATAAAAGTCGACAAAATTAAAAATGTAGCGTAGGGCATCGCCACAACGAAAAGGAGGCTGTAAAAAGGGAAACGTCCGGCACTTGAATGTCGCCGTTACGTACGGCAAACTTCTGTGATCGTTAATATAAGCGCGCTTATAACGAGAGTCTTGTTATAGCGAACAAACTATCCCCACACATTTGCGTTATCTATAACGAAATGTGCATAGTAAATCACAGCTCTACCAATCACTAACAGATGTGTCACAGCATAAATCCTGCTATAAAACTTCATCGTGCCTGTCTCGTTTTTTAACTTGTTGATTTATTTGCCTTTTCTGTTACGTCCTCATACACCAATTGTTAGCTGAACAAGACCTACCCTACGGGCCTATCATTGTTCTAATTTCACCACGAAGTCGTTTTATCATGCGGCTGAAGCCGACTGTTTACAATTACATGTTGGAGCGAATTCCTCGTTTCAAGAGGTTCAACGTTGATCTTAATGCTGATGATGCTCCTAAAGAATAAAACTACCAGTTGCGTACGGTCATTAACTTACCATAAGCCACTAACGGTCTGAAACAAAACAAACTGACCATCTGGATTAAATACTTCTCAACATCGGTCAACGAATATATAGCTGAATGCGGCAACTATAAACAGGCCACCTTCCCATTAGGAGACCTCTACGTAAGACACACGAACGAAGGATTCGCCAGCCACTCGTTAGCAACCTGTAGGCAAGATGGACAAACAGTGGAGCAGTTTGCCCAGAGGTAGAGATCACTCGTGAGAGACTAATATTTCGAAGCTACTATGGCCGATAGGAATACGGAAGATGTAAACAAAGATGCTTTTATACATGATCCACTGTCCAGCCAAATCCGACAAAGACCAATGAGGCAGAAAAGTCGAAATTTCAGGCCGCTTTCCATCAGGCTACATCGATTGAAGTGGGTGAAAACGGTCCTTATTTTAACAATCTGCCTCGACTAACTCTTATACAGCTAAAATTCATTCCTGCCTTAGACAACCAGCTGGCGGCTTTGTTCCGGAAGCTCTGAGTTGGTGAACTCTTTTCAAATTACCGAAAGTTGGCTAACATTATCCGTATTTTGAAAAAAGCTCACCCATATCGCGTGCAAACCACTGAGCAACAGCCTGATCTCCATTGCATCGAAGCTGCTTGTAGCCACTGAACTTCGTAGACCAAACACATGGCTCGATCAACACATGCATGAGTAGCAAGCCGGATTTCACCCAGGTCGTGGTTGCGTTGACCAGGTCATCACACTTTGCAAAATGTTTTAACTCCGCCGTCTATACAAAAGCCGAAAATAGTCTTTCCAGACATCAGAAGGGCCTTTGATTCAGTTGATACAGCTGCATTTCGGGACTGTGTATTGAGAGACCGGATAGGGTTAGAACTGATGGCAGCGTATTGCAAACCTTCAGAATCTCAAATAGGGTGCAACGTTGTTCCGCCCTCTTTTTCCCATTCAATTTTCCAGTAGACAGAACCCAAAAGTGCTCCCTGACAGGCCGCGAATAGGATGCTCCCAAACCCTCGACTTTGAGACAGTATGCTGACGATATTGCTCTAGTTCGTGAGGGTTAACGAGGAGCCCAGAACATCCTACTCAAACTAGAAGCTTCCGGTCGTCAGTTCAGTACGGCCTTCGCATCTTGTAACTGCAATGTGTTACTGCCAGATTGCCATGACTCTGAGCCAGCTTTCATTCTTCAAAGTGAGAAGCTGGAGACAGTCGAGAAGTTCATTTACTCTGAGAGCTGCATTGGCGTTGGTTAAATACCTGATAAGATCCTAAATCGCGTAGATAATGCTCGGAGGGCTTTTGCCAACTTAAGCAATCTGTTGCGTATGATACGATCTCAATACTTTTGTGAAGGACCGGGTGTATGACGCCATTGTAAAAACAGGTTAACTGCGTGGCTTCGAAATCTGGTCCACATGCGAGCAGGATGTTTGTTGCAACACCGGTGTCTCCGCAGCAACAGAGTCGTAGGTTAAAAACAGTGTCAGTAACGACGAAGTTCGCCGACGTTTCTTCGGGACGGACAGACTCCGTCGACAACTAAACATAATGACATTGCCATACAAGCTCCGTCGACAGGGTCACAACTTACGAACACCAACTCATTGCTTGCCAAGTCATACCTTGTGTTTAAATGATGAATTGTGATAAAAGCGACAGTCTGGGAGCCAGTGTGTGACGTGCCTCCGGGTGATAGAGGCACTAACACTGAAATTTGCTTCAGTAGGGTGTTGCCAGCTTCCTGACTGGGGTCCAGAGGACGGTGAACACTTCTGGTTGGTGATGCTGCCTGAAAAGACGAAGAATAAGGATTATTAACATCCGTATTGGAAATCTCTTTGCACATCAATGTACTGCTCCCTCAGCACATCCTAACTCTTTATATAATCTCATTTTTCTCTCCAAATATTGTGGCACGTTTGCTACCCTATTCTTCTCGTTATATATATACTGTCTCTTATACACTATAGTAGGATATGATAAGTAATATAAAAGGGAACACGATTGAGTAGTCGAAACGATTCTATTGCGACGTTAAGTCCACATTAGGATCCGTTATCAAACAAAGTAAATGTGTTGGTATATCATAGTAATATACATAAGTATATATATATATATATATATTGACACATGGTCACGTCCTTGTCTCGAGGAGGTACAAAGGTCGCCATGAACAAACAGTCTTCTTGACCACGACTGGTCTCAGATTTTACGAGTGTGTGAATTCAATTATCCGTGAGATGAAACCACCGTCTTCATTCGACGGCATTGGCCGTCTATTGCACATTGAGACACCTCTATTCCTTATGAATTTTTTCCAGAGTCTCATGCCAGGCGTTCAAGCACAACCGCGACGAAGTCCCATAGGCACAGAAGTCGCGATTACGCGAGAGTTAAAATACGTACGCAATGGAACAGAATCAGGTTGTTTGGTTTTAAAGAGAGTCACCGCGAGCCCTTTTCTTTCCATTGATGAGCTCCAGTTTTGGTCGTCATTTGTGAAAAGTTCAAAAAACGGTCGTTAACTGTAATCATTCCATTAAAAACATACTCTGGTGGACGCTTATCTCCTCTGTAAAAATTGGCGAGATAATCGGATGCGTCACCGTCAGTCAGCAACTCCGGCCTTCTATTAATCAGCAATGAACAACGAACCAACGATATAGAGCCCTCGAAACTACAAGAGTGCTTATTAGCGAGTTGAAAAGAATGAACAGCCTTTTGCCGCCTTTGAGGTTTGCACACGTCTTGACTTAATGACCATTCCTAACCCACAGAGTGACTATCCACCCCACTCACTGCTAACCGTTCGATATAAAAAAATGTTTCATTTCCTGCCCACTGTAAATCTGGCACTGATGAGTCAATACGAAATGCTTGCATCTACCGGTTTTCGTTTTCTGACTGTTTTGTTCAAATTTCTGAAGGGTAATGAATTGTTTTAAATTGTATAAATTTAGCGTAACCTGAGGTGTCGCCTGCTTTCAACGAACCACCGACAGTGTCAGCGTGCGGGAAACTGAAGGGGGCATCTTTGGTTACGTTGGCAATATTACCGTACTTGGAATGACTTCTGCCAAACATGGCCTCAATATTCAGACGCTCACAGACGTGTTCAAGAAATACTGACTAACCGTCAATGACTTCAAAGCAAATCAAAATCCTGGCTTACGAGCTATCCAAAACGGTATCAGACTGAACCCATATCACGAAAACTTCAGGAGAACTAGCTCCCCTCTTAATTTGGGGTCGCCATAAGGACTGGTAGGTTTCTTCGCTTGCTACTCACGGTGGAGATCTCCATTCTCCGAAAAATTACATCGATTTGTGCATAGTAACACAGTTTCTCTACTCAATCTAGTCGAGGAGGTCTTCAAAGCGTTAAAATATGAGCTACCTAAAGCCGTTACCTCCACTATTCAATACCATCTCCCTTGATTATCGAAACACATGTCTCCAACGCGACAGATGACTCCAATCCTTCTGAATTAAAACGACCAACCAGTAGCTTCTCTCTCGCGTAGCCTATCGTCAAATGAACGACATCATTCTTCCACTGAATAAGAATCATACGCTAGTGTGGAATTTATCAACAAATGGAAGCGTTTCCTACTCCGCAATCATTTAAAACCCATCACAGACCTGCAGCCTGTCACTAATCTGGTGTAATTTGTGTCTAAACAAACTGATAGTACTACATTAACATTACATGCTCCAACACATTACTTAATCTTTTCAGCCCTCCCGGCTACTTTGTAAAACGAATAAAGTTCCCGTTGCGTCAACTTTGTTTTCTCCCTCTCGTCGATTCTCTAGGACCCGAAAATCTATCCAGACTGTTTACTTTGTTCAATCACACTTCCATCTCGGAATATGAATCCGCATCCCACTGCAAAACCTATGAGGACGTTGTCGAGACGCTCCAGAATATTTATATCCTGACTCGTAAGGAAATTTACGCCCAACATGTGTTGGTGACGTGTAACCAGGACGCAGGTGAAAACCTCCGTCAGTTTGCCCGTCCGCTTAAATCGTTGGTCAATGAGTGCTATACAAGATTTTCACGGCAGAGTAACATCGTGATGAAGCGTTCACGTGACTCATTCATTTCCGGAATTCAGTCACCACACATACGCCAGAGATTGTTAGAACAACGTACATTAACATTTCAGACCGTCTTCGACCAGGCACGATCACTGGAAATGGCGTTTCAGCAATCTCAAACATACAACAATCTTTCGGAAGCTTCCAGTTCCGCTATAAAACATCATACGAAATCACTTCTTACGAAAGACTCGTCACAACCAGACTGGACCTAGACGCGGTGTGACGGAATGCACATTTACACGACCTAATGAGTCAAACTGCACAGTGTGGTGACCACACCGAGGGTCTATCATACTAAGCAGATCAATAGGTAGAGGTCTGACAAACCAGTCTCCTGGTCCTCCAGGTTGGGGTTTGGAAGGTTGGCATCTTTTTCCGAAAAATGTACCAGTTCTGGTACATTGCCACCCAACCGCTGCCTTGCGGTACAGGCTTTTGAGCCAAAGGCTTTGGTTGAGAACCCTAATCGTTCTCCTGTCTAGGTCTGGGCGTCCTGGCAGTATCTCAGCCCACATACAACCATGAATACTCACAACACTGTTAATTCCATAATGGATGGATGAAGGCGATCGCTCGTAGTTACGCCTATTGGCCCGGCATGGACAGCCACATAGAAGATCTAGTGAAACGGTGCTCAAGATGTCAACAGGCTGCCAAACTACCTACCAGGCAGGATCCAATACCGTGGCCAGCACCCAAAGGTCCATGGTCACGCCTACATCTTGATTTCGCTGGTCCGATCGACGGGGTATCCTACCTCGTCTTGGTCGATGCCTATACCAAATGGCCCGAGATAGTCGCACTTTCTCCGGCAACGTCCCTCAGTACGATCACTGCCCTACGCCGAATCTTCAGTCAACATGGATATCCCGACATTCTCGTGTCTTCATATTTCGAGGACTTCTGCCGCCGTTCACTCATCCAACACACTCGTTCTCCGCCTTATCACCCGCAGTCCAACGGGCAAGCTGAACGTTTTGTTGACACCTTCAAACGGGCGCTACTGAAATCTCGTGGGGAGGGGACCACAGACGAGGTGTTACAGGAGTTTCTGTTCGTCTACCGCACAACTCCCAATCCTGCAACATCTGACGGTCGATCACCAGCCGAAGCTCTTGTGGGTCGCAAGCTTCGCACAGTGCATCAGGCTCTCATTCCGACGAATGAGCCAACGCAGGTGCCCGGCCCAAACTCCAACGACGGTTTCGCTATTGGAGAAGCCGTATACGCTCGTGACTATCGACAGGGTCACAATAACTGGACGGACGCAACCGTGAGTGCTCGTCACGGAAGAGTGCTGTATGACGTTTCCGTCAGTGGCACCATATGGAAACGTCACCGCAACCAGTTGCGCCCTCGCCGCGCGAACTCAACAACGACAGACGACCAGCGTCCGCTTCCGCTGGATATCTTGTTAGACACGTTCGCCATTCCGGACACAGACACTTCCACAGTTCCGTCGTCCAATGACTTGAGAGTACGTTCGTTAAGAAGAGACGAATTATTCGTATGGAAGGAAAAGTGTGCAGCGTGTCCACACGCGAGACAGAAGTAAAAATGGGCAACTTGCGCACCACTACTTGAGTCATGCGATAATCAAGTCATCATAAATAAGTAATGCACTTGGTGACAGCAGACGAATCCATCTAGTTCTCACTTACAGAAAAGGGTAGTAGCATCGGCCTACCTTAACCTCGGAGAGGACAAAGTAGGACCCGTGGGATCCAAACAATATACAAATCCAGTTTCCGCCTAAATGAGGGTAGGTTCCGAGCATCAATTACGTCTCGTAGAAGAGCGTTCCAAAGAGAACAATTTTATAGAGAAAGTTGTACCGACGGCGCAGCCTGCTCCGTTGGGGAACTAACGTTAGCAAGTGTCCTCGGGAACCACTAGTGCGTCCTCGACAGTAAGCTGCGATTTGAATGTAGGGCATCGTTTGGGATAAGATACGTTAGGATAACGTCCCCCTCAGTTGTCTGTATGTGAGTGGGGATGCTTTAAGGCAGTTAAGCCTTGTGAGGTAAGGCTGGCTGCGAAGTCGCTGGACCTTCTTAGTTACAAGGTGTTGGATGGATCCAAGCTTAAGGGAGTCTTTAGCGGGGTAAGGATACACGTTTGGATGTTCACCTACAAAGAAAAGTGAGGAGGAAAGGATGTGTGGCCTCGAGGATTCTTGTGAGTAGGCAAAATCTGGCGTTAACTCGTCGGGTCATTGACTGACACGTCCGGCGTTTAGATCCTTCGTGATGGTAGTACCCAGAACCTTTCCATATTCAACGACGGAGAATCGCGCATTATTAGTGATGTGTGAGCAAGAGAGGCGTGCTGAATATGTAGGACCTTATATTTATAGTTGTAAAATAGTAGATTTACCTCGCGCCTATTCAGCTAGAGAGCTGAGGTCATTTAGAAGAACAAGTCGGTCCTCCGATGAGGTTGTAGTTCTCCACACTTTATAGTCGTCGGTGTACAAAAGCGATGGGGGGCTGACGGCCTTTATGAGGTCGTTGACGAACAAGGTGTACAACAGTAGCCTAAGTATGGATTCCTGTTACACTCTTGTGGGGACCCCACCTATGTGAAAATTCACTGTTAATCCTCACGTGGAAATGTTAGTCTCGAAGGTTGTTGAGGGGCTAACCTAGGGGGCACCTTAGCAATCAGTAACGCGTGACCTAATCTATCAAAAACCTCGGTAGGTTCCGCGAATAGTAAACTGACAGCAAGGCGGTCGTCGACTGCCATAGTCCAGTTGTTCGCAGAGGCAAATAGACTGTTGATACATGAACGACCCTTGCGGAACCCATTGTTGGCGTTAGCCAGTAGTCCATTGTACTTGGGATGGTGCTTGGGGCAATTATCCAGTATACTCTCTATCAGATTAGAGATAGAAGATACCGGGTGTATGGGGCGGTAGCTAACTGCGTTCGTTCTACATTACCCATTTAAAAGGGATTGGCATCACCGGTCTTCTAGGGCCAAGGGATCGTCATCATTTAAGGGAGCGCTAGAAAAGTCCGCAAGAAACCCGCTGAGCACCGCGGCGCAGGTTCGGAAAATAGAGAGAGCTACTCCATCCGCATCAGCAGACTTGCCCGTAACAAGAGGAGACAGCTTTCGCCTGACGTTTACAACGTTGAAGGTTACCGTGGCTTCAGAAAAATCGAAATAATCGTGCGACAGTAAGACTGCGTTTGAGGCTGTACTCCACGTAAACACATATGGCGCCTACCCAGCATCTCTTCAGTTTCATAGGGGTAAACAGGAAAACCAGAATAAAATTCACTTGCGAAATTCCACTGTAATACTGGTCGGAATTGGAGGAAGACAGTAAGCTAAACGAACTGGAACATAGACTGAACAAGTGAACTTGGGGGAATTCACGTTCTATGCGGTTGATAGTTGCAAATAGCGCCACTGCACCACGATGAGAGGTTGGTTCTTGCAGTGAATCTGAAACTGGAATTCGTCAGCGAATTTTATTGAAAACATACCCTGTTATTCCCGTGTTCCTCTCTCTAGTCGTAGTGTCCATTACGACAAAATTATTTACACTTACCTGCTGACGCTAGCTTCAAAGTATTGCTGGCATCGCGTGCAATACAGTCCTTGATCGAAGAACGGCGTGAAGACGCAATCCCAGTGATACCACTGGGGGCAGAATTGACATTTGATCCAGTTGTCAATACTTTGATCCTCGGCAGGTGACTCCCTCTGTCCACATTCTCCACAAATGTCCGAGCTCAGTTCCGCCGTTGACACCGCTACTGCCACTGAACTCGGACCTGGTTGCGGTTCACTTGCTGTCGCCGGTAGTGCTGGAATTGTTCTCCGACGTTTCGGCGCAGGAGGGCATTGAAATAGCTGGACCGTTCCGAAGTCCACTGCGGATTGCGCGGCCGGTGCCGGGGTGGAAGCTGTTGGTTCCGGTGAGTTTGGTTCCACATTATGGTTGTCCGACAGACTCTCTGGAAGATCCAAGGTGACTGCGGAAGTATCGTTCGGGTTCCCATGTTTTAGTGGAATGAATTAGGGCGGCAATTGACTGTGAAACTCCCGAAGCTCGTCTAGCAATTGGTTGAACGTTGTGTCGTCCAGTTGTCTCTTGGCCATCATTCCTAACTCTGTGAATGCCGCTACGCCGGATGAACGTACGTACGTTTCCCCCAGGGCCTCGTAGTTCACAGCAGAAATCTCCAAAATCCCACTGAACTGCCTGGTCCAACGAGGGATTACAGGAAAGTCTTCCAGATGACTGCCGAACGACTGGTATACAAACAATGAGTGCATGCACGGCAGTAGATACTCTATTGAGAAGGAACCGTCACGATTCCAATCCAACGGATTGACGTTGTACGTGTGAGTGTAGTCCCTCACAGCAATGGCCGTCGGGGAAACAGCGAGTCAGGTGGGTTTCGTCCGCTAGGTAGTCTGACATCAACTGCGCCGCCTTTGGAGCCAGTCGATTACTTAACCCGGTATAATCTTCACGATTATTTATCAATGGGTATG
>LOND01000568.1:125342-136937 GCA_014220965.1 Paragonimus kellicotti | reverse complement strand
ACCAGGATGAATGGATTATCACAGATGGGCACACATGTAAATGTGGAGAAAATGTATATATGGGTTAAAAACCTGTTTTTTTATGTGCGCCTATAACTTCAAATGAAGTCATTCTGCCGAATCTACTAATAAGCGCCAAGTTTACATTTTCTAGCAATCCGGGTGACGTGTGCACAATGAAGCACATGAACAGCATGATGTTGACTTTCCAATGGTTTCGTGGGCACGCAGTGGATCGAATGCTAAGTGAATTGTGAGTAAACGATGGAGGCACGATGAGCTTTTTTTAGGCAAGCTGGTTTTGAAGGGAGCCTGATAGCGGGAGCGAAGTTGTGAGTGATATGCGTCTTACGAATAAGTGTTTTCCGGGCCACATTCAAGAATGTCATCAGAGAATACTCAAAGTTGGAAAACAAGCATCGTGTTTGATTGCGTATTAAACTTCCTCTGTTAATTCAATTGCCCAGGATTCGTAATATGCACGGGTAACAGACCTCTACTGTCTGCCTAGCAGTATCATTTTGAAAGACGTTTACATAGAGAACATCGTGAACTTAACCAGAGTGCATAAATTTTACGGAGTTCCGTCTTCTATCTCCAGTGGGAATTTGCCACCAGTACTCCACTGCGAACGTACATATTTTCGACAACTGCTGGCTCAAATGCTTCCATTGACAATTGTCACACGCCAAGTCTTCTCTTGTTAGTAAGTAAAACGGTACCACACCATTGGGGCCAATTCAACCCATATGCCTTAACACAAACCATCTTTGAGTCATGCAACTGTATGTGAGTTGTTGGTTGGTTACTTTGCCAAGGACACCGCAAAACGTTCTCGACAGAACCACTGTGGAAAATATTGTAGCACCCCTTAGTTTGTGGCATTAATGGTATATGTGAGCCAGCTTCGGCAAAAATAGGCTACAGTGTGTATTCATATCACGTACAGTTATGTTATTTTACAACCACGCCAAACCATGAAAGACTTACGGCTGGGGTGTTTGACAGATCCGAATATGCCTGACTAATCAGTGAGGTGCCATTTTGTACAGCCTTCTCAATTCACTGGAACATTAATGCCGGTAGACTCATTCCATTTAAGTTTCCTTTTTTAAGCTGATCGCAGAATCAGTTGAACTGGAACGAAAGTCAGAAAATATTCGAATAACTGCAGAGCACGTTAACACCTTTAGTCATCCTCTTCAACACTACTTCACTGGAAAATTTGGAACGTGGAGTTTTATTTGCAATTCCTACTCTAAAAGTAATGCATGTTCACTTTGATGAATGCTAAACGATAAGCTTAGCAGAGATGACCACCTTCACGGGTGCGTTTTAGTATTCTCTTCCATCTGATAGCCATTTAGATTCCCCTCACTGTAACGTTCCTTAATTGCCTACATATCTTCGAATGAAGCGAGACACTTGTTTCGAGAATAGGTGTCTCACGTACATCCCTGTCCGTTGTATGGGCAGCTGACTATTAGCTATCTAGATGTTATCCCGAGTGCACATTTAGCACAAAATGATAGTGTTGCCCTAAATAAATTCAAGTCTAGCTTCAGTTCACGGAAACTTTGTCTGGTTTTAGTTATCTATATGCGAATATGTTTATAATGGCTAAATTTTACGTGCTGTTCTCATTTCTCGGTCTTTTAGCAGAATTTCTCTCTCGCCATCGAATGGCTGGTGGCTATTTCTGCAGAAGTTCCTGTTCCCACCGACCATATCAAATAAACCCAACGTTTATTCGATTTATACTCCCGTCATTAGCTCTTCTCACAACAAAAAACCAAAAACCACCACAAACTCCCAAAGTTTTGTCGCATGTTGAACATTTCCATTCCACGATTATTCGTTTGCCATATTGCCTACAATACTCTCAGAAAGTAATTCACCTCTTCGATTTTTTTTAGGTTCGCTGTATACGTAGTGAACGTGAGTAGCCGCAATCCCTTGCTCTTATATCTTTTATAGTTAGTTTCTACCACACCATTTACAGTGTAGTGCGGTGGTTCCTCAGTAGACCTTCCACAGACCGACAACAAGGGTGTAACTTGAGCGCTAACAATAATTATAGCTATTGATAAATTGATCACTTATACTTGTATCTGTCGGCATGAGACTTTTGGCAAAGTGTCAAGTTTGTCCGAAGTTACGTTAACTTTCCTGTTGAGTCTGGCCGGAGTCCGTGAAAATCACGTTTGGATCACCACAAGTGAAATTGTGAGTACGATGGTAAAAAGGTCCGTCGGAAGGCCTGAACCAGCAAACCTCCGCCCCCGGTTCGGCGACTCTGCTACACGGCTACCCAACCTCAACCCATGGCCTGCACATCAATCTCAACTGCTCCCATACCTATACTCCATTGGTCAAACTATCGTACTGTAGGTCCTTTATATATATTTCCATGTATTGATTACATTAAATACTGGCCGAACATTTCTCACATTGTTACACGTAACACATTCTGAATTGACACCACGAACTGTTGCTTGAACTCTCCCTTGTTCATCTCTTAGAGATATTAATCGATGTTCCGTAGCCCACTGATAACCTAGCAGGATTGCCGTTGTGCAGAGTTATGTTTAAAACCTGCAAGTGAGAAAGAAAACATGTTTGTAGTCAACACAAACAGGTATTTATATATAAGTCCGTTCGTAACAATCCGATCGCCTTCGTATATTCAAACATCATATATGATAGTAGTCAGCTTTAAGTGATTGTTGACCACTAAGCATAGGCTATGCGCACTAAAAATTTTGGGGAAATCAAAATTACAGAACTCTATATGTATCTCACGTGGTCATAGTAAAGTTCTGCATTGTCCTTTCCCTCCCTCAAACGTTTTGATAAACCACTGAACAACTTTCGTATGTTGTGGATCATCGATCTTCATACATGTATCGGCTGTATAAAGCGAAGTGATATCAAGGTGCGGTAGTAATCTCACACTAGGAAACTCTGCTGGTCGCCTTTATTTTGCGTTATTTGATGACATACTCGATGGCGTCATATATTTCATTGACCTACAAAAGTGTTTTCCAAATATTACATTTTACATTATTCTTCACAGTTCACGTGATCATTTCGCATTTTCCCATATATCACTTGACACTACGTCTCATTTTTGATTTTACGAAAACCCATTGTGTTGGAAATATTCCACAAATTTTGGACGGTCAGAATAACTCTAATTTGAGTAACCGCGAAAAGTGCAACGTTCGGTCTTTCCTTCGGCCATTAACGGACTTCTATCCAGATGCTCATCCATTTGTCTGCAGGATCCCCAGGTTTCCTATTCTCCTTCGTTCAGACACATTTATTCTCATATTGCTTGGATGCCACGTGAATCCAACAATAACAAAATCCTTCGATATTCAAGTTTTACCACCCTCCGAATACCTTCTGCCAGAATGACCTTGAATATTGGCCCAGACCTCACCTTATTCAATGTGAATTATTCTAGAAACAAAGCTTTTTATCAAAGCATATGGATTATGTAGATGATCATTTTATAAGAGTGCGTGTTGGATTTACTTAAATATTTGCAATTCCCCGTGCTGTGTTCATGTTTTTTTCTGCCGGTGGATTTACATATTTTTCGCACGGTATTATCATAATTTATATCAACCATCTTATGTTGAGTGCATTGACCGCACCCACCTGGGTGTGCTTCCCATAGATACATTGGGAAGCAGGCACATTATTATTAATGTCACAAAGCGTTATAATCATTTCAAAGCACGTTTTTTTCTTGGTAAGGGCTCTTGCATGATATGTCGGTTGAAATTCCTCAACCATGTATCGACGTATGTCGACGCAGGTGATGCGATTATTATCACACTTCAGTCACTCGAAAAGCCTTCCATTACGTTGCTCATGGGCTCTTCTTAATCGACATAGCATCCTTTGGTATGCAAGATGCACTGTACAGCTGGTTTTCTTCATATAATTGAAGTCACACTCAAACAGCCAAAATGGGAGAACACCGTCCAGCACCAAGGCCAGTCATTAGCGAGCTGATTCGGGAAAGCGTTCTCGGACCGTTGCTCCTCTTCATGTACACAAATGGCGTATGCGATTTTATCAAAAATGGCAAGCTAGTTTTGTTCGCTGATACCACCAGAATCGTCTACAAATCCCGCCACTGAGAAATAAGGCTTCGAGTTTGCCAACCCTGAGAATTGGAGAAAAAAATACACACAAACTTCTTGATTGTAATATATTTCTGTTCGCAATGAGCTCGCAAACGAACTCCGTGCAAGTAACAACATTCAGCGCTTTAAAAACGGGTTGGACAGGTATCTCACGCAATCAACCACGGTGTCTACCTTCAAATTTTGTGCATGCGCGAATGACATTTTGAGTGCGATTTGGGAAACATTCAGCCCGCAGCTGCAAATAACGAGCAAATCTGTTTCCGCTACCAGGCTTCCTCTTGAAGGTAGCTTGTTTGAAATGTTCTGTTGCATATCCATCATTCAATCACATTCGATTTAGCACCTGATCCAATACATGCTTGAGAAACCGTTGGGAAGTCACCATTATTTATTTATTTGTGACACTGTGTACACATTACTCAAGTTGCTGGAACATTTACAGTTAAAGATTACGGGTAAATCTAACAGGATGTATCTTATGCAGAGTTATATTTGGAGCGCGCCCATAGAGAAACATTATCCACATACATATCTGTAGTGAGGTAAAATTGGACGTGCCCGACGGGAAAGTTGCCTTATTAGTACCACCGCATCTATTCACATTACCTTGTGAACGTAAATTACTGATGAGTAGTAGGGGATTTTGGTTTTTCACATAGATTGAACATCACCCACAATTGATCGCAGCTGTCGCATTCCCATAGACTTTCCAGTCGGCCCCTTTCGAAAAGAAGCACTAGACTCGAGTTTCGCTCTCATTAGAGCTCGTCAGTAGTGCATATCCTTGCCACTGCCGGGACTAGAACTCCGGCCATGCTTTCATGAGGCAACCGTGTTTACCACTGCGCCATTGACCTCACATTAGGCACGACCGAATTATCATATGTGAACGCTCAACCACTTTCGCTTGTGAGTAATGATCAGGTTGCCCGATCGCCTCGAGAGGAGACACAGTTACTGTCTGTTAACTCCAATCAGTGGCAAGGATATGCACTACTGACGAGCTCTAATGAGAGCGAAACTCGAGTCTAGTGCTTCTTTTCGAAAGGGGCCGACTGGATAGTCTATGGGAATGCGACAGCTGCGATCAATTGTGGGTGATGTTAAATCTATATGAAGTACGGAAATTTACTACAAACCACTAACATCAAAGTTAGTGTGTTGCTATAGGCAACGCAGTTTCACTCGTGGTTGTATAATGGATCCGCGCCGTCTCCATTACCGTATGCTACATTCACTAGGATAACAATGTTCTAGCTATTGCCATTGGGAACGCCGCTCAACCAGTCTGACGCTTGTTTGAATTCTGGAGGTTGACCTGAGTTCCGTTGACATTCGTCCTCTTTGGCGGCTGTCGTGCGGTTGTGCTTAATTTTCTCTTACCTTCAACTCCATAGCGCCTTCAAGTGTTGCGTTGAAGTCCGCTGGTGAACGTGTGGTAATACAATGAGTAAAGTTTGCTTGCAGATTCGCCGTCTTCTAATTACTACTTTGGATTCGCGTTAACAAAAGGCTTGGGCAACTTCGGGCGCATGAAACAAACAGCGAGAAGCCAGCTTCACGGTCGCGTAAGTGTCGCAATCATAATCATCATAACATCCATGGGCTAGATCAGAAGGCAGTGTGGCTGGAGCCGCTGCTTGCCACAACAGTGACATGGAATATCTTGGAAAAAAGTTACCAATGGGGTTAAGAAATTAATACAAGAAGACTGAGCGGAAGAACTAGAAAAGGCTTAAATGCGGTTACGTCATTTACTGTAACACTGCCGTCTCGGACAGCGTTTCTAACCGGCGACTTCAATTATCACATGGACGCCAACCAGGCAGGCGGGAACCTACCCGCTTTGAAAGAACAGTCAGGATGTTCACATTCTGAACACTTTGTTGTTTGATCACCACGTGGTTTTACTCAACTGTTGTTGATCTCAGTATATAATGCCCGGTACGACAAACGATCAGCGGGCACACAAAATACGTGACTCAATCATCCCAGGCTGCGCAACGTGATTAGATGGCCAATTGATCGCGCATCCCGAGCACTCCGGAATACGCGCCGGTGGACAGCCGTATTGCTCACACAATCGGTCCACTTAATGTCTGGTAATTGGTTGAGGCAACGTTGGTCAAACACAGCAAGTCTGCTAATATTTTCGTTGCAAACAGGTCCGTTTCCAAACCATAGAGCAAAACGGAACGTACACAAGCATTACATGCCCTTCCTTTCAACGACAACCGGACGTCTTTTCGACGTCGCAGATGACGCAGGTTGGCAAAGACAACTCGTGCCTTTGCTATCCTTGCTGATATCTCATCAGCAATATTACAAGGCTGACGAGATAGTGCTACCCAAGTATGTGAAAGTGTACATATCCTCGAGTGGATTGTCCGCACTGAATAAGGTAGGAGGGGGAATACCGCAGTCTTGAAGTAACACTGCACTTTGAAGGTGCGAAGCGCATTCCATACAAACCAGCCCGGTCACTCACCTTGTTCAGCATGGTCTGCATGTCTTCGGCAGAGGAGCTAAATAAGACAAGTGTCGTCCGCATATTCCAGATCGGTCAACCGAGCGCCAGGAGGAAGCTCAACACCAAGCTCACTGGATTCTTCAAGCGCACTTTTCAGAGTGTCATCAATAACAACACGGAACAAGGGGGAAATTGGACACCTTGACGAACACCACTAGAAGTGATGAACGCCCGAGACAGTTGTCCATAAACTCTCACCCTGCTTGCAGAGTGAGCATACAGTGATCTCAACAGATTCACGTATTTCCCTGGTACTCCCTTGCGAAGAAGACAGTTCCAGAGAACGTTACAAGCAACCTAATCGAAAGCAGTTTTTACGTCTAAAATGATCACCACCATCGGCTGCCTATAGGAGTGTTGATGCCGCAAGATCCGTCGCACACTGAAAGTATGATCAACGAACCCTCAGCCGTGTCGGAATTCTGCCTGTTCTTCACGTATCTGATTTCCTTTAAGCCTAGTAAGCTGACATAAAATGGAGTCATTGAGTAACTCTTTGTTTGTCACATAGACTTCGGGCCGCCTTTTCGAAAACGGGAACTACTGTTGATAGACACCACTTACGAGGTATCTCTGCAGATTCTCAAGCAGGTTGGAGGAGTTTCTTCGGTTTCCATATCAACTTCCGCCCACCATTTTTGAAAAAAGGAGAGAGGAGATCTATTCCGTGAGCCTTGTTTCATTTCAATAACTTAGGCTCCAAACCAAAATCTGTTCCCAACAAAGGACCGTCTGGAACGTAATGACTAACTACTCAGGTCCCGTCATCTACAGGGTCTGCCTGAAGCCGGTTGAACCGTTCCCAAAATTTTCAGATCACCTGCCAAGTCAGCGCGATTGACTGGTGATAAATGAACCATCTTTTCACATATGGTCTCACTTACACCGACTCGACGACTAGTACAACCACGGATCAGGGAAAAAAGCCTTCTGCAATTTCCAGATAAAAAGGCTCTTTCCATCTCTTTCGACTGTTCGACCAAGTAGTGCTCACGGTCTTTGCGCAACCACTTTGTCAGCTTGCATTTAAGTTCTCGATGGTCGTCATCATATTCGGAACCAGGTGCGTTCGAGCAACGCTTGTTCATGAGGTTATCGACGTGAGGGAAATCCACTACCGTCGCAACTAAACAGCTCCTTTGGAACACACCTCTTCACAACATGTTTTCATAGCTGCTGCAATTGTTCCCACTGTTCGTTAGGATTCCTCACTTGAATCGAACTGGGCAACTTGTTCACCAACGCCTCCTCGTGAACATTCTACACACTCTCATCGCCCGAATGCCAGTTAGGTACCCTGCATTTAACGAGCGTAGGTTCTCTGAGCAAATGACAAAACAAAACGAGCACGCACAACAACATGATCCGAGTCCAGGTGGTTGCTCCAAAAGGCACGACAGTCCTTAACAGAGTGGCGCCACCTGTAACTGACTGCTATATGATCCAACTGTCCACGGCTGAGAAGCACACGGAGGTCTCCATGTAACACAGTGCTTCTTCCTGTGTTGGAAATGCTGTGCTCGAAATATAGAGACCATGGGATGCACACAGCTGCAGCAGTCTGTCACCATTGTCAGTGCGTTGTGCCCGGACACCAAACATAATTTCCAACCGCTTTTCTTCTGAAGAAAGACGACCAAGCTAGGCATTCAAATCGCCCGTTAGTGAGATGATGTTTGAGTGTTTAGTTTGCCTCAGAAAGTCAGCGAAAACGTCGTATAACTCATTTTGGATGCATCCGAACAGCTGTCCGTTAGAGCGCATGTCGATATAACGAACACACAAGGCTTTTCTGAATTACGTCGATCAGTTCTTGTTGATGTAGTGAGTATGACAGCACATAAGCGATTGTTCACTGGGATCCAAGGTGTAATGTCAAACCTTTCAAATATATCCCTCCCGTATACAGTACATGGGAACCTGTTATTAAGAAGCATAAGTTATACATCAATATACTGCCTACGTCCTGTGTAGAACACTTTCCTGCAATTAGAAACAAAAACCCGAATCATTCCTTTGACCTGGCTCCACGGGCCATCTATTCTGTGTATGTTTTCATCATCTTTCTTATCGAACCGATTGGCACTTTCTTTTCATCGGATCGGTGGTGGCGCATTGGATCCCAAAATAATTGGTACACGAGCTCACTGCTTCTTAAAACGTATAAGAATTGATTTTTACACATACAATCTACAAACGTTATGCAGATCAATAAAATAACGCAATTCCTGGCGTTGTCTGGGGACTCAATTGTCCTCCGAAGCATGTTTACCTGGTAGTGAGATAAAATCGTCAACTAGAATACACCACGTATCTAGTATAGAAGATAAGCATCTAGCATATAAAATCCAAAATATATTCAGAGTTGGTAACCTACCAGAAGCAGCACTACAATCATGTTCGTTCACTGTTCACCAGATTTTAGCTTCCGATTGGACAGAATGTCTTACGGACTAAAACGAATGTTCACCCACCTCAACGATTGACACTACCGTATTCCACATTTGCATATTCATTTAACCTAGCCAGATCTGTAAGGGTCTACTTTGTCATTATGTTGCAAGTAAAACTGAGTGAAACTTAGGGCCTTCAAATAGGTTGCGTCAATTAGCTAGGGAATAACTCATTCCGGTATGAGTTCGGTTACGGGGTTTCTCAACTCCCACAGTGGTGGATTGATCGAAAGACTCGTTCTCGGGTGCGCAAAGTGGCAGTTCATTTTTGCTTGGCTGGGACGGAGTACGTGCATGTGATGTGTCACACGGTAAGTACACTGTTGCTAAGCTAACAACTTGGGCAGAATAGGTCAATTTAGGTTGTAACAAAAGCTGTGGCTAATCGCGACTCAGGACTGTACTCAAAGTTAGCNTACAGGGTGTATGCAAAACATAGGAGTGACAGAGGAGATAATAGCGAGAAGCGACGTTTCTTCTGAATCATACGTTTATCGGTTCCACGTACCGTCGTGCAGGTGTTCTAATAAGGTCAAATTCTGTGTGTCAAAGAGATTGGATGTCGAAGATCTCCGATATTTACCGGGTTAACGGACATCTTCGCGAGACTTCGTTGACTGTCCCTTAACTCTGATTGTTGTAAATTTTTCGAATCGTCTTTTCAGTACGAAACTGATTGCACGGATGTCCTCAAATGTTTCCTTGCGTCATGTATATTTTCAGGCGGAAGTTTTAAATGCTGCTCCACGAGTTAGAGGTGGATGTACGAAATAATCATTTGGACTGTGAGGATTAACATCGTATGTAATATTTTAACGAAGACATGTGTAATATTATTAATCTTTTTTGCCTACAAAACGTGGCGCTAGCAAATGGTTTTTTATTACGTGGCTATAGTTGTGTCTTCAACTGCTATTTCTATAACATGATTGTCTAGAAATTTCGACACCGATTTGCTTTGTACAGTTATTGTGTACAAATCTAAATTGATGTTTTTTGTAACACAGTAGTCATTAGGCGGTTCACTAGGAGGGTTCTAGGTAGGTAAACGCAAAATGTAACGCGAGATCTTTATACGATCTTGTACGGCGCACATCTGCGGTAGTTATCAATTTCCCTAACACTGCGTGTACAGCTATCGTATGACCATTGGCAATCACTCAAGGCTGGTATCCATTGGATACAACGTGGGAGCATTACAACAGGACTCGGACGTCATAAGCGGACTTGTATGCGGATGAATGCATACGTTGAACGCGTTGAAGTTCGCTTGGTACGTTTGCTGTTCCAAGTTTGGTACGATTCAAAAAGTTATACTATCTGAAGCATGTCTGACTTGTTTGTAGAAACTGTATCTCATATTTGCTTTTGTTTTGCATTTTGCCGTGTGCAGTAAACAGAAATGATGAGTTTTTCCACGACTGCACTTATATAATGTATGCTTTATTTTTTAATAAACGTTATTGGCTGTTTGCCGAAACTCTCCAGCTTGGTTTTGTTAGACACTCCCTCACTTTCAATTTCACATAGTTTTCTATTGAGCTCATCTACCGTTGATTAGTGGTCATTTGCTATCATATTTATGGTTGATTCGTTTTGGACGCTCTTTTCTGCTGGATAATTTGACTCACATTCATGATGAAAGGGCGCTTCTACAGCAATTTTGTGCCAAATAAACGCCAATCGTTTCGATCGACTTTTCTGATGCTTCTTAGACTCAAAAGGTAGTACTTTTTAACCTAACTGTCAGGATAAGTTTTTTTTAGGTTGCACGTTACTGAGTGGGTTGTTTTGAACCGCAAGGAGCGATTCAACAGTTTATGTGAACCACGAACTCGCTTTTCTTCTGGCGCATCTGTTTCAAATCTAATTGTATAAGATCCACTTTGATTAAGTTATTGGTGGCCTTCGAAAAGAAGCACTAGACTCGAGTTTCGCTCTCATTAGAGCTCGTCAGTAGTGCATATCCTTGCCACTGCCGGGACTAGAACTCCGGCCATGCTTTCATGAGGCAACCGTGTTTACCACTGCGCCATTGACCTCACATTAGGCACGACCGAATTATCATATGTGAACGCTCAACCACTTTCGCTTGTGAGTAATGATCAGGTTGCCCGATCGCCTCGAGAGGAGACACAGTTACTGTCTGTTAACTTAATCAGTGGAAGAAATATGCACTACTGACGAGCTCTAATGAGAGCGAAACTCGAGTCTAGTGCTTCTTTTCGAAAGGGGCCGACTGGAAGTCTATGGGAATGCGACAGCTGCGATCAATTGTGGGTGATGTTAAATCTATATGAAGTACGGAAATTTACTACAAACCACTAACATCAAAGTTAGTGTGTTGCTATAGGCAACGCAGTTTCACTCGTGGTTGTATAATGGATCCGCGCCGTCTCCATTACCGTATGCTACATTCACTAGGATAACAATGTTCTAGCTATTGCCA
>LOND01000568.1:93147-107500 GCA_014220965.1 Paragonimus kellicotti | reverse complement strand
AAACCGTTTGAAAATCAACATAATTTTATTTTTGTGCAATGCTGTGTACAGTTACTCAGGTTGCTAGAAAATAACATTGAAGCTCACCAATAACTTAATCAAAGTGGATCTTATACAATTAGATTTGAAACAGATGCGCCAGAAGAAAAGCGAGTTCGTGGTTCACATAAACTGTTGAATCGCTCCTTGCGGTTCAAAACAACCCACTCAGTAACGTGCAACCTAAAAAAAAACTTATCCTGACAGTTAGGTTAAAAAGTACTACCTTTTGAGTCTAAGAAGCATCAGAAAAGTCGATCGAAACGATTGGCGTTTATTTGGCACAAAATTGCTGTAGAAGCGCCCTTTCATCATGAATGTGAGTCAAATTATCCAGCAGAAAAGAGCGTCCAAAACGAATCAACCATAAATATGATAGCAAATGACCACTAATCAACGGTAGATGAGCTCAATAGAAAACTATGTGAAATTGAAAGTGAGGGAGTGTCTAACAAAACCAAGCTGGAGAGTTTCGGTAAACAGCCAATAACGTTTATTAAAAATAAAGCATACATTATATAAGTGCAGTCGTGGAAAAACTCATCATTTCTGTTTACTGCACACGGCAAAATGCAAAACAAAAGCAAATATGAGATACAGTTTCTACAAACAAGTCAGACATGCTTCAGATAGTATAACTTTTTGAATCGTACCAAACTTGGAACAGCAAACGTACCAAGCGAACTTCAACGCGTTCAACGTATGCATTCATCCGCATACAAGTCCGCTTATGACGTCCGAGTCCTGTTGTAATGCTCCCACGTTGTATCCAATGGATACCAGCCTTGAGTGATTGCCAATGGTCATACGATAGCTGTACACGCAGTGTTAGGGAAATTGATAACTACCGCAGATGTGCGCCGTACAAGATCGTATAAAGATCTCGCGTTACATTTTGCGTTTACCTACCTAGAACCCTCCTAGTGAACCGCCTAATGACTACTGTGTTACAAAAAACATCAATTTAGATTTGTACACAATAACTGTACAAAGCAAATCGGTGTCGAAATTTCTAGACAATCATGTTATAGAAATAGCAGTTGAAGACACAACTATAGCCACGTAATAAAAAACCATTTGCTAGCGCCACGTTTTGTAGGCAAAAAAGATTAATAATATTACACATGTCTTCGTTAAAATATTACATACGATGTTAATCCTCACAGTCCCGTAATCGATCAAATGTTGGAGGTTGGTGCGAGTGTATGATGAAACCATAAAAATTGTATCAACCAGGCTGCTTTCAAAAATGAGCTTGCCATCGGAAACAGGTTTGCGTTCTATTTGCGGCTGAAAGTTAGATGTTTCCCCGACCAACTTCTTAAAGTTCACGACAGAACACAATGTTTGAAGATAGACATTGACTCTTTAGTGCAATGTAGGCGTTCATGTCCTTTTGAAACACCAAATGTCGTTACCGATCCCAACTTCGTCCGGCAGCCTATCCCAAATACAGAAATGTTCTACAATTAGGAAGTTTGTGTGTATCTCTTCCCCAGCTGTCGAGGTTAACAAGTGGGAAGCTCTAATCTTTCATCCGTACGGGAGTCTATTTCGCGAGGGAACGGCAAACAATGTGGTAATGGCGTTCAAACATGCCCATCTATGAAGTAGTGTGAGGCGCTTGATATGAAAATGACCAGCAACTACTGCATGCAAGTGAATTTTGTGTTTGTAAAATTTGGTCGACTCAGTTAACACGTTGTTTGCTCCGCTTCTTGTTGATTGCTTGTGGATGGTGAGCATAATTCGTTGAAGACGGAATATTTTACAGTAATGGTAATCAAGTTAAATATCCTCGTAAAATTGCCGGCTGCAAAGCGACCATCTTCACGCAAAAAGACATGAAGGCAGTGAATGAAGATGCACAGTCGCCAGACATTAGGGTCAACATCTGCTTCATTTCCGCTGCTGCTCAGAGACACAAATCCACTGCTAAACCGATAATATCGAGAAAGGAGGAGTTATCCCTGGTAGCACACTGAAACGGCCATTCCCTGAGTGATCTTTGAGTGTTTCAGAGGGAGCACTCATCAAAAGCCATTGACAGGTGTTCGATGGCATTCATTTAGTGATGTGGTTTTAATAAATTTGCGTATCACCAGTGATTAATCACAACGCGTTTTTTGTACAAACAAATTTTGTTTATTCGCATTAACACGCATCATTACACAGCGCGCCAATCAGCAACACGTCCATCTTGGATTTCGTTGTGCACCGCAATGGGTGATATTCTCGCCTGCCGGTTGTTTGCATCAAGTGAACATTGCTGACAATTGCTACATATAATTTAGGCAAGAGTAGTTTTCAAGGTTATATAAATGAGTTATTGTATCTTGCTAGCCAGCTGAAATATTCCACTTCTAATGCGTAATGAAAACTTGTTTCTGCTGAGAGTGGAATTTGCAAAATTTCAATTGGAGTTGCATCAACTTTAAATCGACAGTTTGTACTGCTTGACGTTCTAAGAGCCATAAATTAGAATATAGTGTGTGGTTCACGACGTATACCTTCAAACCAAGATAACACAAACAGTATTTTTTTTGCTTAGACATATCAGGTGGAAACAGGGAGGGTTAAACCAGTAGCAAAGTATCAGTTTGGCTGACGTGTAATATGAGAGGATGAAACAAAAAGTAACGTTTGAAAGAGAAGCACAGCAATTCCATGCTGAAAGATACACCTCATTAGAGATCTCATTGATGACTGACTTATACAATCAATTCCAAACTGTAACTTTAAATTTGGATAAAACGCTCACTGTTTATTTCGGCTTACATTCTGCTGTTGCCAAATCATCTAAGTAATTAGTTCGTGCTAGGGATAAGGTTTCTCAGTAAGAAGTTGTACCTTGTGATTCATAGGCGTGCTGCTCAATTTGGAACCGACTGGGTAAAGAAGCTTTGTTGGTAGGACAATTCGTATAAAATGTGGAGTTAAGACGCTCAGCAGTCTTACAGAATGGTCAGAACAAGGCTAAAGTATGTAGCTCAGCATGAACTTTCCCGTTGGTGAGTGTACTAGTGTCTCACCAACTTGCAGTCAGTGTCCATCGACTCATGTGAGCTAGAAAGATCTACAGGACAGTTCCCCGAACTATTTTGAGCCCCAATGTGATGTTCCAGGTTTCCGCTTTGTGCTCTGAACCGAACAGTTTGAGTTGAGGTTTTGATATGCCAGGTGCCTCACTTGAGAGTCAATGAATATTTATTTGTTAGCAGACTGCTCTTCAGTATTCTCAAAAGGTAAGGCAATTTGCGGACAGAGTGCAACACTCACCAACTGTTCTCATTTGTGAACGAAAGTGCTCAATAACTTTTTCTACAAGTGTTTATTTTCAACATTTCCTATGAACTTGATTGGGGTTGGTTAATTTTAATTAATCGAATGGAGCGGAACACATTGTACCATTCGGTCCAGGTTTCAGTAATACAAGTTGAAACCTCTGATGTAAGTTGCATGCTTCGGCTCCACTAATCACATACCGGTTTACCAATTGCGGCGTTACCACATACTTGAAGAAAAGATGGTATGTTCATCCTGGAAACCACTAGGTTGTTCGGTACCAAACCCTCGGAATTCCGATGTGTGGTTCCAGTAATACATTTCGAGTATTGAATTCTAGAGTGCGATAATTAACTTGTACGTCAACTTACTTGTATGACAGTGGTATGATTACTGGCGCCAGTGATTCGATTAGGTGGAGGCCCGGGGAAGAAATCCACATTGTTCACACGTTATGTGGACTGATTCCTTCAGCTTTTCACTAAATGTTGGTTGAATCAGGAGTAGTCTAGTACCCGTTGCAAGTGTTGATATGTATGCTATAATCTTCCTTGGCTTCGACCATTGTAGCAAGTTAAACCGAATCTTCAGTTTACTTTGCAAAAGCATGCGTTGTGCGTCAGAAACTGGGTGAAAGTGGACGTGGCAACCAAACTGAGATCAGTCATCCCGAATCATGCTGCAGGCCTTCTAACCATCATGAAAAAAAAGCTGGGGATTAAAGCCTTTGTGAACTGTAGTGAGTTATTTTGGGTTGCAATAAGCTGTGTATGGGGTTGTTATAAACTGAACACCACTCATTTTAGCTTTCACTTGCTAAAAACCCCACTTCCTCAGTCCGTTTAAAATCTGTTAACTGAAGTTGTCTCCTGTCTGTCAGAACTTATTGGTAGGGTTTATACCAGACGAACGGGGAGTGAGGAAGAGATTAACCAAAATCGCCTAAAAGTACCAACAATCCGATCACCATTTAAGAGCAGCTGAAAGCACAATTTTATACCTGTTGGTATGGTCATGTCTGGTGGGATCAACGGAACGGTGACCTACACGCTAGACGTAAAAGCAAGAAAACTTAAGTTGAACTTCAACCTTTGATGCAACTGTACACTGCTGGAAGCCTTAGTAAAGGCAAACCGGAAGTCTATTGCTGCTCCTCATGATAGGCCGATTGAATTGCACGTCTGGATGCTAAATCTGTAGTTACCTACTTACCGGGGGTTCACCAGTTTCAAACTAGTTGGTTGCTTTCTTAAAACAGATTCTGGTTCAACTGAAAGATTTCATATATATCGCACAGTTAGATTCCATTTCTACTTTGGTCATTAATAACCATGTTTGAGCTTCATCCAACTGCCGGTGAATAGCCTCTCAAGTGAGTTCATTTCGGTCTAATATCGTTCTTCGAAAAACCTCAGCAATTCCACATTTTAATGCAAGCCTAGACGTCCAACTTTTTTTATTTCCCGTACTTGGAAATGCTTTCTTATGTGTGTGGGTGGACTGCCTGAATACATAGTCTGCAGATGTTATCGATGGGACTATTGAAAGGCTATTTACGGACCTGCCTAATCACACGTGTACTCCGTCAGACATGCCACCATACCTGTGGCTGTCGTTCTTCAAGCAGCTAGGAAAATATCACATAAATAAGGAGGAACTGCTAATCAAAAAGTAGAATAAACCAGTGGTCTTACTTTGGACGGTATTCGCAAGAAATTACCTTTGGGAAGAATCCGAAGTTAAAATCACCGCAAACTATATGAGCCGACAAGCACCTGACGATGAACTAGTTCATGGTGCACCAAATTTCCACGGGATTTATTGAAGCGTTTAAGATGAATCCTTGCAGCAACTTTGACATTCGAGCAGTTTTCTGATTGGTAGAATAGTCAGCAGTAAGAATGAAGAATAAAATTGATTTAATTGGTGAGTTGACGGAACATAACAAAGACAGACCACGAAATCCTTGCCTTAACCAAGCCGGAATAAAGACCGATTAAAGCGTATAAGAAGTCGTTATTATCACAAATGAGACTATAAACATCTACGGGAAGTGTGAATCAGCCAGACAATGGAGGGCCGTGAAGAGTAGACGAGGCCTGAACTAAAATGAAAGACACAACAACGTTTCACATCTACTCTTTGGATTATGAGACACGGTTGGTTCAACTGAGACTTTAGGACACAGAGTACTTACTCATAGCCTTAATCTATATATTGATTTGTCCATCGTCGACAACCATGAAAGAAATGGAACAGCCTTTGTCCTCTATCTATTAGTACATTGGTTACACGTTTTCCAGAATTTTACAACCAATTTCAGTAACTAGATGAACAGCACTTACCTGTGCTGTCTCAATTTCCCGCAGCCATGAGACACCAATCAAAGTCGTAGGGGAAGTACTTAGTTAGTTTTCCTTTTCCCGGATGTTAAACTGTTCCATGAGTTGAAGACTATACACATTTCGTGTTATACTTCTCGTCTTTTGTTATATTTTTTTGCAGAAGCTTTTCTGATGCTCTAATTCGGTGCGTTGCAGATTCGACATTTTGACTGGCAATGTTCCAATCTGTCAGAATCAGTTTCTATAAAATTTGGTACGGTTTTGTTTACGTCAGTATATTTTTTCAAATATATTTACTTCTTTAAAACGAAAGGCTGTTCAACCCTACAGTCCTCAGATATACGACAAACAGGCATATGAATATTGATGTTATTAACAACGGCGTCATCAACAGGCGTAATTTTAAAAGAATGGAATCCAAAAGAAGTAACAAATTCACATTAATTCCAATGGTATTACTGATGAGGAATGTTATTAGGCTGATTATCTGCACCGTCCGGATTGTCCTCCTTCACAGACATTTAACTAACTTTGTCTATAGAACATAGTTTCTCTGATCAGACGACTGCAAGCGAGATCAATACATGCCAAAGTTTATAATTGTCCAGCCCTCTGTGAACGATTAGACAACAGGTATGGATACATCAACTGAATCGGGTTGTACAACTGACTGCCGACAACTTGCGCAATTCCAAACAAGTGGAATCCTGTTGTGAACTTGAACTTTTACTCAAATATAATAATCGGAGGATACCCGTATATTCAGGTCAAAAATTATAGTGCTGTCAAAACAAGCAGTTTTACTCTAGGGTCACTTTGAACGATACGTCGACCGTATGCCAACAAAATGTGATTTCAGATCCGCATAGTTTGCAAAATCGGTGTAAAAAGCGGCCGATTAAGCAAGATATAGAGTATTATGCTTATCCACAACAATGTGCTGTATGAAGAAATAATCAAAATTGTATCAGCTCGTACCTCACATGCACGTAACCTACGCAAATTATCGTGTGATGTCGTTTGCGTAAAACAATGGGTAATTTGAAACGATTTAACTTCATCCGTAATAACAGTGTACAACTAGACTATGCATCAAATATAGTGATTTACCGTCAACCAGAGTGTACCAGAGTTTCATAGCAATACCTAAGCACATAGGTCAAACAAAAAGAAGCAAATCTGGGGTCATGAACCAAAAGAAAGTATATATAGATCCTAAACGTACATTTTTAAAATGATTAGCGAAGGTTCGAAGATTCCACCCAGACAGTAGTAACTATCTAGCCAGCACAAATGTACAGCACTAAAGGGATGCTGGAACGTCAGGGAATTTTCGTCACTTCCTAGAAGGCCGAAAAACAACTACAACACCAAATTTTCTCTTTGGAGAAACGAGTTGGATATTGCTATGCATAGAAGAGATCGAATTACCGTCTCCAAAAATCACAACTGTTCTACGTACTGCCATTTAATAAACAAAATGTTAATCCTATACCTCGGCCACTTAGCCGATTGATTTTAAAGTTTTGAATAAAAAAGTCTCGAAAGCCTTAGGTTTTGGCCGGATCTGAATCGGCAACAGGGACCGTATAAATATGCGCATCAGGCTTTCACCTAAATTCAGCTACAGATGACGCAGTTACGACAAACTCTGGTAGGTCATTCCAGATTGGTCACACTCTGAAGCAAATCAAATGACTCGTTCAATATTGCTATTTTAGAGGGCTACTCGTGAGATGGTTATTTTCAGTAGGCACAAATAGTGTAGATGTACGATCGTACTATACTACTCACATCACTACTATTCAGTAGTGAGGCAGGAGCATGGATTTTGACATTGAAGTAGCCGCGAGAAAATACAAGAAGAAGCATTGGAGTGCAGCGTGGCATGAAATGGTTCTTGGTACATAAAGGAACTGAGCATTGGCGTCCGTGGCAACCGTGACGTTCTGAGACCAGTGTCGTACGCAGATGAGTGTTTTTGTTTGTAGTCATGTTGAAACGCATAACCATGTATTGGTTTTCTGAATAAACAACTCTTCGGCCACCGGCGTTCTTGCCTTGCAACAATGGTTCCCTTAAGGATGTTGAGTTTGGAGGAGGATCTGTATACCAAGATCAAGTCACTTCTAATGTAGCGATAGCACATTCACAACTGTCGCAGGTTGCGCAATCCGTTTGGTAGAGTAGTAAAATTTAGTACTGTTAACCAGCTGGGAGCTCTATGTTGAACATTGTTAACAAAAGTAAAGTCCCTCAATAAATAAAGACGGAAAGCTTGGGTATTTAAATAAAGATGGGACTGCACTAAACAGTTGAATATAATAACGAAATAACCTAGTGAGTAACCAGAATACGGAGTTGGGACATCACTTATCGCATGTATTTAAACCGAGAGTAGTCAGATGGTATACTTTAACTGAAGTCAACTTCTCGATTATAAAAGTGCTATCAAGCCTAAATCTATAGAAGTATTCATAACCTCTAGCGGGAAAGTCGTCTGCTGTATCAGGTTACCGATCCGAAAACATTCAAAATTAACTCAACGAAACGATAGAAAATCGACTTCTGAATTGTACTTCACTTGTTCATTGTAGTTCCGTGAGTTTCTAACGAGTATCTTTTCTGTCTTCTACTTCATATCAACAGAGACTGGTCTATTTTTGAGTTTATTCATGTGCAAGTCGGCTGTTTGATCTGACTGACCAAAATAATGTATACGACACTGCAATGTCTCTTGACGTCTTTCTTCCATTGGTAAAAAGCACACAGTTGTAAGTAGGTTGTTTGATTAACCCACGACAATAGGGTTGGAAAACAAGACATCATCAGGCACTCGTTTGACTACTTACTAGACATGCACAATTGGAAATTCCATTTGAGGCGCGATTGTTATGGTATGTTCCAGTCGAAGTATTGTATCTCATTTTTAGAAGGACCAGCTTTAGACACCAAATAAACCATTACTTGTTCAACCATGTCTGTTTCTCTGTCAAAATTTTCGGACTGCCACTATCATCTTGTCGGTCTGTGGGTCAAAAAGAAGTGAGACTAATCGTATTTTTCCGAATAGTCTCCAGTTCATTTTAGACTCTGTTTCTGAGAAGCAACCTGCCACTTTATGATTTTTGTATCGTTCTCAGAGGTCTATCTCATGTAAGTACAGGCACATGTCTCACCCCCCAGAACATGACAGAACCATGGACGTGGGGAACAACCAAACTGACATAAGTGCCAGCATGTGTTTCATATTACAAACAGTAGAAAGTGAATCAGATGCTATAAAAACGCAAAACTGTACACGTCTTGACCTTTTCTGCTACCTTGGCGTGGTGGTCAGGCTTGTGTGCTGTTTTGATCCGGCGGGCTGTGCTGACTGCGACTTTGGTCGTTGCAGGTTCAACCATGTCAGATTGGCCAAAGGGGAGCAGCCAGACAAAAGCAGATGCGTTCGTTGTGTATGGTGCCAGTGTGTTGTGTTTCGGTTACATTTGATGTTCTTTTTTTAAATGATCTGATTCTGTGCGATCGGTTAGTCTGTGCAGTATTACCTCTGTGTGAAAGTGCCGAATTTCTTGGGTTGTGACTGTCGAGCCTGTTCTGGCTGGTTGATGCTGATGCGTGTGTGCGTGCGTGTCATCTGCTGCCTTGCGATACAGGTTTTTTAAACCAAAGGCTTTGAGGGCCCTAATCGCTCTCCTGTCTAGGTCTGGGCGTCCTGGCAGTATTCTAAGCCCACAAAAACCATGACCATACAACAGAAACCAAATACCATACTGCATCGGCCGTCACGCAGGATAAACCGGGTCGCCCTATCTGCTGCACATGGCAGGGTGGATAGGCGAAAATATGCTACTGCCAAACACTCACCCTCATACTGTTCCCCAACAGAATCCTCGAGCAGATAATGCTCACTCAAGTTTCAGCACCCGAAGACCAACCTGAAACAGGCCGGGGACGCAAGACGCTCTGTATTGGAGCATGGAATGTGCGCACGCTGCTGGATCGATGCAGCGCCACAGGGACGGCCAGAGCGGCGCACTGCACTGATCGCGATGGAACTGCGTCGCTATGGAATCGACGTAGCAGCCTTGAGCGAGACAAGGTAAGTTGCGGGAAGCAGGTGCTGGGTACACCTTCTACTGGATAGGTTACCCGGCAGACGGTGCTCGGGAGCATGGTGTCTGTTTCGCAGTCGCTGATCACATCAATGCTTTGATGATAGGCGAACCGCACGGCATCAGCCCTCGAATGCTGTCTATGCGCCTGCGACTCGGTCGAGGTAAGTGTGCTACATTTCTCAGTGTTTATGGTCCAACTATGTGTCACACTGATGATACAAAGGACCAGTTCTATGATCAGCTGTCCGTCACAATCCGGTCGACACCAGTGAGTGACCGACTGTTTGTTCTGGGTGACTTGAACGCTCGAGTCGGGCGCGACTCAGTAGCTTGGCCGGGAGTCCTCGGACCCTACGGCATTGGTTCAGTCAATGAGAACGGTGATCGTCTGCTCCACCTGTGTGCTACTCACGAGCTGGCTATCACGAACACCCGATTCCAGCTGGATGCGAGCGACATCACGACGTGGACCCATCCACGAAGTGGTCATCAACATTTGCTTGACTACGTGATTGTGCGGCAGCGCGACATTAGTGAAGTGCGTATCACGCGAGTGATGCGCGGCGCTGAATGTAGCACAGATCATAGGCTGGTCAGGACTAAATTATTTATCCATGTACGCAAGTCTGTTTATTGTAGATCTTCCGGACAACGGCAGAAGTTGGATATCAAACGACTGGAGAACTGTGATGTGAAGATTGCTTTCCAGCGTGCAGTTGCCGCTCGTCTGCACGACGCGCCTTTATCCACTACCCCTGAGGGTATGTGGCAATTCATCAAGGAACGGATCACGACGGCAGCCACCGAGACGATCGGTCTCAAACGCCAGAAACGTCCGGACTGGTTCGACGACAACAACGTGGTTATCTCTGAATTGGTACGAGAGAAGAATGCCGCATTTGCTGCCTCCACAGTGGACCCGGCCAATGAAGCGAAGAAGGCCACGTTCCGGAGTATCCGCCGTCAACTGGCCGAGCGTGTCCGCGGAATCAAGGACAACTGGTGGATGAAGCAGGGTGAGCGAATGCAGGGCTTCGCAGATCGTCGACAACATAAGGAGTTCTACGATTCGCTCAAAGCGATCTTCGGTCCATCGATCCAGTCCACTAAAGCACTGGTAGACATGGACACCGGCTGTTCGTGCACCCAGCCAGAGGAACATCATGAATGCCTGGCCCAAACAATGTGGTTCCTAACTAATCCGTCCTGCTACCATTGATTGGGTGACCGTGAACAGCCTGCCGCAACAGGCCATCAAGCCTTCACTTGCTCTCGCCCCGGATTTACTAGAAGTTGCAGAGAGCGATTGGTCAACTGCGCAACGGGAAGGCTGCAGGCGAAGATGGACTGCCAGGTGAGATCCTGAAGAATGGCGGACCGGCGCTGGAACGTGCACTGCTCCAGCTGGTTCACTCCATCTGGGAGCACGAAGTGATGCCGCAAGAATTTAAGGATGCCCTTATCGTACCCTTGTTCAAAGGTAAGGGTAGCAAGCAATGCCCTGACAGCTATCGGGGCATAAGTCTGCTGAGCTGCGCAGGCAAGGTGCTTGCCAGAATTCTCCTGAACCGGCTGAATACGGAAGTCTTGGAGACCAATGTTCCTGAGGAGCAATGCGGATTCCGGGCGAGTCGGAGTACGATCGACCTGGTGTTCGCTGCTCGACAAATTCAGGAGAAATGCCGGGAACGCAACCAGCCCCTGTATGCTCTCTTCGTGGATTTCACCAAGGCCTTTGATTCCGTGAGCCGCGAGGCGTTGTGGACGGTGCTTGGTAAGTTTGGATGTCCAGGTAAGTTCGTCAATTTGATTAGAATGTTGCATGTGGGTATGAGGGCAAAGGTACAGTCGTGTGGATCGACTTGTGATGATTTTGACATTGTCACTGGCGTGAAGCAGGGTTGTGTGCTAGCCCCAGCTCTATTTAGTTTATACTTGATTGTTTATCAGGACTCTGGGAGGACGGCGTTGAGGTAGAGTACCGGACGGATGGGCGCCTGCTGAATATCCGACGATTCGGCGCCCCAACCCGGTTACATACCTCAACGATGCGCATGCTTCTATTTGCAGATGACAGCGCGCTATTCGCACACAGCGAGGACGAACTACAGCGACTGGCCACGGCTTTCGCGACCACGGCATCCAAGTTTGGATTGGACATCAACACAGGTAAGACATTTTCTTTCTTTCAGCCTTCTCCGGGCGGAGGTGCTGTCTGTATACCTCACCCCAAATTCGCATCAATGGAGACGTTGTCGATAGCTGCGCGGATTTTGCTACTTGGGTAGCAATTTGTCCACCGATCTGTCCGTGGACCGCGAGTTGAGAGCTCGTGTGGCAAAGGCTAGTGTTGCGTTCGGACGTCTTGAAAGACGTGTTTGGAAGAACCACAGCCTGAAGCCGAGCACTAAGCTCTTTGTCTACCGCTCAATGGTGCTGTCTATACTGCTGTACGGCAGTGAAACATGGACATTGTATCAGCGGAACGTGCGCTATCTGAGCCGCTTTCATTTGCAATGTCTAAGACGCATCTTGGGTATTCGGTGGTCGGACATGGTTCCGAACTGCGGCTAGCAAACATGAACGGGATGGAAGCCATGCTGATGCTGAATCAGCTTCGTTGGCTGGGTCACGTCCGTCGGATGGGCGATGACCGTATTCCGAAGCAGCTTCTGTATGGACAACTGAGATCAGGTAAGCGAAATCCTGGTGGTCAAAAGCGGAGATACCAGGATGCTGTGCAGGTAAGTCTTTCACGTTGTAAAATTGATTTCAGATGTTGGGAAGACTTAGCGTTGAACCGGACGGTCTGGAGGAATACGATTCGGACGGGCGTCCGCGAGTTCAACGAGCAGTTATTGCGCGGCCGAGAACGAAAGCGCGCGGTACGCAAAGGAACCATCGGTGCCATAGGTCGTGGTGACATGACTATATGGCGTTGCGATGTGTGCGGCCGTGAATGCGCTGGCCGCCTTGGATTAGTAGGTCACCAGCGTACTCATAGTGCACCGTCGGCGAAGAGACGACGAGTACGTTAGGCTCAGGTAGGTCATATCAGTATATCCATTCTATTTCTGTTAACTGATTGCATCGACCAAGACTATGGTCGTTTGGCAACTAATCCGCTTCTCTTTTCAGAAACTTGGGTGTCTGCGGTCTTCTACCCATTCTTATCTTCAGCTTTGTTGGTGTATGCTGAATGGTTCGTCCGTTCCTTTTGCAGTCCAACTTTAAATTGTCTTTTCATACCTATCCTCTCTAGAATGCACCAACATGCACTCGTATACTGAATTGCTTTTTGTATTCCATTTTACATATCTTCTCAGTATATATATATATATATATATTATATATACATATCTTTCTTCTCAGTTTAGATCTTGTCATTGTAGTCTCTCTGTTTATTTTCCGAGAGATAAGGGTTTCCTTTTCCTGCTAGCCATTCAATTGGCTAACCAGCATTGGCCGGCTGGACACAAAGGCCTCACTCACACACCTACTGGTCTTATTCCTTCGGGTTTACACCGGATACGTGGTGTGTGAGTGGAACCACAAGTGGTGCAGCGCAAGCCACTTGGGGTGATGGTTTGAAGCGCAGGCGTCCTCTGGCTTCGGTCACTGTGACAGGCTAATCCGTTTCGGATGCCGCCAACCGTGTGTGTGTGTACATGTGGCAAAACTGACGAACTACTTGTCCTCCTCTTACAAAGTGAATGGGAAGCTGTCCAAATAAATTTCGTCGATAAAATCCCCTCCAAAATACTCGGATTCTACAAAACGGGTTTTTAAGTCGCCAGACCTCATTCACGAAATGTCAGACAATTAGTTCATGATGAATTAGAGCGCAAGAATATATCCACTCGTAAGAAATATACGATCAATTCATATGTACATTGATTGTAGTGTATTGTTTAAATATAAGGTTATATCAACATAAGGTCTAAGCACAGACCTGGGTGACCCAATGAAGATATTCCACAGTCATCAAAGTGTAAATGGACTTATTAGAAAATGTCAAAAACAAGGAGGTTCATAACTGTAATGTCACAGACCTTCACCGGATGAAGTAACCAGATAAACAATGTGAGATCAGCAAGCGTAGGTCAGTTTGAACGAAAATGATCAGAAAATTCTATTGAAGGGACGTTTATCATGGAAATGGACCGTGAACACAATAGTGAACGGTTAATGACTACAGGAGTGTCACTCAAACACGATCATACTAAGCCATACTGTATTCGACGTTTATCAAGTGTTCAAAATAGAATGGACATTTAGATTCATACCATGTAGTTATGTGCGTAGGTTATGTTTATCCATCATGTGAAACGTAAAACTGTACAGAGGAGAAATAACATTTCCAAACACACTCTTGAGATGCCACTTTTTGAGTTGGGTGGCTCACGTGAGTCTGTTTTACAAGAAAGTATTTGAAGGCGAAAGGTCTTCTGCTATGTTACTCACTTTTCTTATTGAAGCTTAGGTAGTCGGTTCACCTTGAATTAGCAGCATATGTTAATAATTTTGTAAAGTGATGCTTGTTCACCGGCTTTGTCTTATCTT